>JAUBWS010057746.1:531-11360 GCA_032270445.1 Darlingtonia californica | reverse complement strand
GACGGCAAAGGAACTGACGGCAAAGGAACTGACGGCAAAGGAACTGATGGCAAAGGAACTGACGGCAAAGGAACTGATGGCAAAGGAACTGACGGCAAAGGAACTGACGGCAAAGGAACTGACGGCAAGGGAACTGATGGCCAAGGAACTGGATCTACCATTTCGCCTGAGAATGGTTAGAGTACAATTTGTTTTATTTTATTTCTGTAGCGTCTTTTAATTGACGTCAGTAGTGTTTCATTTTCTTCATTTTTAGATATTGACGAATGTTTCCATATCCCAGAAGTTTGTGGAAAAGGAACTTGTGAAAATACCATTGGTAGCTACAATTGCCTTTGTAATGTTGGCTACAAAGAAGGAAGAAAGGAGTTTTCCAAGACTTGCATTGGTAAATATCAGTTGTAACGCGTAACCTTTCCTTTAAAGGAACCATTTTTTCCTTTTTTGAAATTTTGGTATTTCCTGTCCTTGAAGAAATGGCAAACATAATTTTAAAAATGCCTGCCTATGTATTATACAGTGTAATACATAAAAGCATAGACAAAGATTTATCATACCCTGATGGTATTAAATCTCTTGCTTGCTCTTCTTTTCTGAACAACCGTAGCTATAAACAATTTCTGTAGTGATCTTATCGTTAAATGGCGAAGGAATTTTTATATCTTCTTAACTATTTTTACATGACTTTCATATTATAGACGACAATGAGTGCGAAAAAAATCCTTGTATCAACGGAACTTGTACAAATTTCGTAGGCGGTTTTCATTGCACATGTCCTCAAGGATTGGTGCTAGCTGATGATAGCATCACTAACTGTGTTGATCTCAATGAATGTAAAACTGCTGGTTACTGTGAAAATGGTGATTGTGTCAATTTACTGGATGGAAAAGGATTTGATTGTCAATGTCGTAAAGGATTCATGAAAACAATCGATGGGAAGTCATGTGAAGGTATTGAATTGCATTGCATTACATTTTGTAAGGTAACGTTTGAAGGCTTTGTTATAATCTCCTTTGTCAGCTCATTTGTTTGAGTTTTTCATCATTGGACTTAAAGGTAGAAGTTCTGAAATCAACATTCTCTGGCATTTGCTATAAACAGTTATCTGTCTTAGACGATATCAGAACGAAATTTGTCTCATCCAATGGTATTTGCATATTTAGATATGAATGAATGTATGATGCCAGACATCTGTAAAAATGGTAGATGCATGAATACAGTTGGTTCCTACGAATGTAAATGTAATATCGGTTATTCAAAGAACGAAGAGAATGGGATGTGTGTCGGTATGTAGCTAGCTACGTTTGTCATTTGTGCATTTTGAAAATCTGAAAAGACAAGTTTGAAACTTAAAACTGTGAGTTTGGGTTTGAAATTGTGAATCAAAGCAATTTTGATTTTGAAATTGTTATAAATGTTGATTATAGTCTTTGGCTACCATAGATTAGTATTCATGGTTGACTGAGATAACTAAAGAAAAATAAGCTAATTTCAGACATGATCAAGGAATCTTTTTTTATTGTAGACCGCAATGAATGTGAGGAGTTCCAGCTTTGTCAAAATGGCAAATGCAACAATTTGGATGGTAGTTTCTTCTGTGATTGTGATGATGGCTTCAAACAAACTGGAAACAAGAAGGCTTGTATTGGTATGTTAGGTTTCTGCAATGTTTTCTGAAGTTTTATATCTTGATTTTTATATCTTGGGTATAAACCTTGTAATTTAGAACTTATCTTGTAAACACTCCATCTAATCCTATTGGAACTTTCTTATAGATATCAACGAGTGTGACGATCCGACGTATTGTGTCAATGGTTTTTGTAAAAACTTTGCTGGGTACGCTACCTGTACATGTTCAGATGGGTATGATAAGACAGCGGACGGAAGATCGTGTGAAGGTTAGCAATTGCTCGATAAATAATTTCACTATAAGTACATCTATTATGGTTACGTTTTTAACGTGTTAGTGCTACCATAAAGTCATCTATCGTATATACTTATATTTGGAAAGAAATAATAATCTACAATGCTATAGATAGCATGAATTTCAAAAACCTAAGTATAAATAAAAGCAAACAAAAATTTTTGAATCCAGCCTTTTTTTAACTAAAGACAGGCTCCAAAATGTTAAAGTTGTGAGTCACTTTAGGAATATTTTGTTTTCTTTTTTAGATATCGATGAATGTTCTGTTGCAAATCCACCATGTCAGTTCGGTGGTAGTTGCATCAACACACCCGGAGGGTTCAGATGTTTGTGCAAAACAGGTTTTGTCCCAGATTTCAATAATAGAGCTTGTATAGGTAGGTCAATTTTCCTCCACGCTTCATGTATAAAGCACATACAGTCAGAAACTAAAAAGAATTTTTGACCAGACGTAACCTGAGATTCTATTATTTTATTTCAGATAATCGTATGAGTTATTGCTTCTCGAGTATTCAAGACAAACAGTGTGTTTTGGCAAACGGTCACAATATCTCCAAGTCAAGTTGTTGTTGTAGTATGGGTGCTGGATGGGGTGATCCATGCGAGTTGTGTCCTCCTAAAGGCTCCCTGGAATTCCAATACTATTGTCCACACGGTGTCGGTTTGGAAGGGGGTGGCAGAGGTACGAGTTACAAAGACAAAAACTTTCTTTTCGTGGGACTTTTGTCTTTTTGTATGTCCATCTAACGTTCATATTAAATGTTAGATGGAAATGGGAAGAAATGAATCTACTGGTTTTAACAAAGTTTTGGGCTGAAACAAAATCGTATAAACATTTCATTTCGATTTCTTAGATATCAATGAATGCGAGGCGAACCTTGGTCAATGTATCAACGGTAATTGTGTCAATACAAACGGTAGTTTCCGTTGTGAATGTAAAAAAGGATATGTTAACGATCCCAAAAATACTCTCCGATGTATAGGTAAGTTTAATATACATAAGAGGCATTTAGTCGATTGATCAAGTCGTAGTTCCAAGCCAGGAGGAACGGCAATTAGTATCAGGAAAAAAGAAATACGAATATTATTTTTTCTTTATAGATCGCGATGAGTGTGCAGGAGGCTCAAACATCTGTGGTACTGGTCAGTGTGAAAACTTACAAGGATCGTACGTGTGTAGATGTCCAAGTGGTTTTCGTCCAGGTCAAGAGGACAAATCGTGCGATGGTATGCCAATTTAAGATCCTTCATATTGCAAGTGAAAACCAAACTTGTTGCGTGTCGGTAGTTCCCACAAAGAACTACTTTGATTAATCACTAACACGTGGTTTTTTGTTGATGTTGAATTTGTTCCGTAAAGTTATTGGTACTTGAAACTAGAGAGATTTAAGTCTTTTTCTTTTGTTAAATTATAAAGTTGTTATATAGCAGAGTGTCGTGGAAATTGTTTAGGTAACTAACTAGGTTATAATATGTTTCATGGTAAAGATATTCGTTTTATTTTGAAAAAGTAAATTTTCCTTGCATATCAATTTTAGATATTGACGAATGTTCGGAAAACCGTGATTTGTGCGCTTTCCTCTGCAGAAATCTGTACGGATCTTACAAATGTACATGCCCACGTGGCTTTAAATTGGCGGACAACAAAAAGCATTGTGATGATATTAATGAATGTGATACACCTGGGCGTTGTTCGTTCCGCTGCAAGAACGTTGTCGGAAAATACATCTGTTTGTGCCCTCCAGGTTACAGAAGAAACGCAAGAGGCGATTGCACTGGTAAGAACTGCTGCTATATTTGGAAGTTACTGGAATTCAATTTTATTTCCATTTGCTGTATTGTAAAATCTTTAAAACAGCGGGCTCACATATGGTATTAGTAGCACTGTTATTGTTCGAAAATAGTTGTTTAACGTAAATTTGTTTGCATTTCTCGTAGAAATTAACGAATGCGCAGAGAATAAGAACCTTTGTATACCAGGAGGTGTTTGCCAAAATACCAAGACAGGATATCGATGTGACTGTACACCACCGTTCATGAGGAGTTCAAATGGCCATTTCTGTGAAGGTTAGTATTGTCTTTTTGAAGATTGATTTTATCAATTTGTAAAAACTACCATGACCTGTATTTATATATTGTATGATTTTAATACTGAATTGGTATATTGTGGTTTTAAACGGCTACATTATCCTGATGATTTTCGGTGAAACGACATGAAACTTTAAAGTTCTAAATAAAATCTGTTGTTTTTCGTCGTCTCAATTAATAAATTATAATCTGAATTTATATATTTTTCTGATAGACAAAGGAATGGGCTTGTGTTTCTCCCGCCTTGTGGATGGAATATGCCAAGGATCAGCAAAGAAGATGGAGAAAGTGACGCAAAAAGATTGTTGTTGCACAGGTGGTGGCACTGCTTGGGGATTGGACTGTCGATTGTGTCCGAAATTTAACACACGTATGTACTTTATCCGAAGTAGTTTATTCATTTGTACATAATATACGATATTGGAAAATTTAACATTTTTCATAATGGAAAAAGAATTTTGGATTGAGAGTCGCCGATTAGTATTATCATCTCCTTGCTTGGTAAACATTCTTTTTGCAAATTTTTACTCCGACATGTATCTTTGTTTAACTATTATTTCTTGTACATTTGCTTTTTAGCGGAAGAACGCAGTTTATGTATTGCAACACAAAACAGTAAGTACTACTTATCAAGTTTTATCTCCATCGTTGTGGATCGCTGACATAACTTATAACCCTGCAGACTCCGTATTCGATATACCTTTTGGTCTTTAAAACTTTCTCATTCCATCCCATATGGTGTACTGACAAATCTATCATATTACTGATATCATTTCTTATTTATAGCAGATAAGGTATGGTATTTGTGAGTCCTAATCATGACCTTAATCTTAATTTTTATTTAACAAACTTTTTGTACAGTGCAGCTACCATTTTCGAACCCCATGCAAACTTACACTAAAACTAAAAGTCATTTTTTGTGAAATTTATCTTGAATAGGGCATTGCGGCAAGCAAGACGGATTATTATACTTTAATTTTTTTTCCAAGTGAGGGCGTTTCAAAGGGTTGAAAACAACAACTTTTTTTCTAATTTCATATAAAACTACTGTAACCACCCTGAGCAACAACTATATGCTTGAACGATACAAAAATTTTGAGTTACAAACATTCTGATTATGATGAATGTAAAAACAAAAGAATATTTTGAAATGGGAACATTCTCGCCATTTGAAAAGTTTTGAAAAGGCATCTTGATTTCTCAACTTTGATTTTTACACGATAGTTCTCTTTTATAGGGACAATCAACGAATGTAAATTTATAGCCGGTATTTGTAAAAATGGCAAATGTATGGACACTGTTGCTAGTTTCCGCTGTATGTGCAACAAGGGATACAAACTTACCATGAGCGGAAAAGCCTGTGTCGGTAGGTGATTTCAAATCCTTTATTAGTATGTCATAACTGTTACGAATCAATGCCAGTGCCGTAGCAATAACATTTTCACAAATGGGTCAAATGGTTTTTCAAAGAAAGTGTCACTTTTATTAGTATATTTTTGAATTGATTCTCATATTTTAATGCTTTTTTATTGGTCCTCGCGGGTGTCACTAAAATTTAGCCCCCCAAAAATCAAAATGCTTCCTACAGCACTGAATGCATAGAAGGAGTTAAAAATTTTCAGGCCATTAACTTTATAATGAGTGTGAACTTGAAAAAAGGTCTCTAGTTCTAAACAAGAAAGGAGGCTGGTCTGAAAAATGTCAAAAGTAGCAAAATTATGACCTTTCGTTTGTTGATGTTTGTAGATGTTGATGAATGTGCCGCAGGTAAACACGCCTGTCCAGGGAAATGTAAGAACACAGATGGTTCATATGAATGTCTTTGCCCAAAAGGATACATCATCAATGAAGCCAGGACAGCATGTGTCGGTAAGTCTTCCATCATTTTGACTTCAGGATAGTAGTATGAAGCATCTATTCATTGTAGTATTACACGCGGAACAGCCGTTGATCTGGAAGGAGACAGAGGATCTGAACTTATGTTATTTAATGAAAATGTTTGTGGTGATGAAGACCGTATGATTTGCGCAGAAGAGAACAATTTATCATTTAGGGAGGCGCCATAGCCGTTACCCGCACGTGGTTTCTTGGGCATTGATAATGGATTAAAATTTGTTTTTATCTTCTAAAGTTGCGAAGTAGGGGTCATCAATTCTTTTATCTTGACAAATTCTTTTTTTTACGTGGTTGTTTCATTTATTTCATTGATTAGATGAAGATGAATGTAGTACAGGTAACCACAATTGTCCACACGAGTGTGAGAATACGGAAGGAGGCTACAAGTGTAAATGTCCACAAGGCTACAAAAAAGTCATGGAAACTTGTGTTGGTAAGATATACATTGCGTCTTTTATTGCGTGATACAAACATTTGTTTAATATGAATTAGTTATCGTGCGACAGAGAGTACAATATGAGATATATTTTGCGAGTTTCGAAATTCTTCTGTAATATTTTTCGAGCCTTTAGGCGAGTTCGGAACGAGCAAAATAATTCCATATTGTACGAGGTAAAGTAAAAAAACTGATTTATCGTCGACTTAATTTAGAAAAAAACAACTTTTTTTCATATTCAATGTCAATAAAAGGTTATTATTTTTTTAAACTACAAAGAGGAAGTTGATTATATTGGGCTAAAGATTTTCTTGTGGTTATTTTACATTATGAGAAAACTCTGTGAAAATTTCAACCTGAATTTATCAAGCGGATTCAAATAAACAATATTTTTTTAGATGTCAATGAATGTGAGGATCCCGGAATTTGTGGACTTGGACGCTGCAACAATCTTGATGGGACATATGAGTGTATTTGCGGACGTGGTTTGGAATTTGATTCCAACAAGAAAGCCTGCGTCTGTAAGTTTTCCAAACCAAACTTAACTGTATATTGTGAAACCGAACGAAATTCCTTATTATTTTCCCCATTTACAAGCATGATGTATAATCAATGTATATCCAATAGATGATGTGAGAAATTTTTAGATTCTTAACCCAGAGTTTTATTTGCATATTTTTCATCATTGATTTTTCAGATATTAAAGAAGGTCCAGACACCACCGGTGAAGGTGGTGGTGGTAACAACAATTGTCAAACTCAAGGCTTGTGTGGTTGTCAACCAGGAACATATCCATTGTACAACGTGTATGGCATGTTGCAATGTATTGGTATGTATCTCATGTTCATCTTTATACCTACATAATGAATAACGAATTGTTTATCATACTTTTGCCAACAGAAGAATCACCAGGTGCTCAATAAGTGTAAATCTGTCAATTTTCTTAACTTCAATCTTCCGTATTTTCTACAATTTGTCTGTCATAGTAATTGACAGGGGCCGCGGAGCAATTATGTTTTTTTCAAATTAACAATAATAAAAAGCCATGATTTTCCTAGTTGCCCTTGCCCCTGCTGTAGCAAACAACAATTTTCATTATTATTTAATAGATATCAATGAATGTCAACAAAACATGTGTGGAAGATCATCTTGCATCAATACACTTGGAAGCTATAAATGTCAGTGTCAAGGTGGATATTCTTATCAGCAGTTTGGTGGTGGCTGTCAAGGTATGTGACGTATTTTTTATGTTCATTTAACATTCATTCTAGCATATCTATAACATATTGGGTAAACGTGTTGGATCAGTTTAAGCGGACTCTAACAAATACAATGAAAGTGTTTGAGAAGAAGATTATGTAAGTGATGTTCTAAGTGAAATATAAATTTCGAGACCAACCATTAATTTCCTATTGAAACTTTTAGACATCAACGAATGCGTCAAGAATCCTTGTTCTTATGGTTGTTCCAATAATCGTGGAGGATTCTCATGTCAATGTCCACCAGGCTATTTCCCAAGTCAAGGAGGGTGAGTATTCATAGTGGTAATCAAACGATATGATGGCCTTAATAATGACGTTCATAAATTTTGTAAAACGTCAAAGTTGTTTTTAAAGGCAATGGTATCAAAGATATTACTCTCTACTCAAATAACTTGGCCCTTGATAAAAAAGTCTTTATGCGTTCACTTAATTTTCATAAATTCTTTTATACATTTTTTAGTCACTGCTTTGCTTCACACGGAATGACATGTTTACAATGTGATACATCAGACATACCAGCTGAAGGTCTACCTCTAACCGTTTCTCAACCAACCAAAAGTCAAATTGGGCCTATCAATTTTATTGGTGACCGTTCACAAGTCTTGGATACTCAAAACTATCAGTTCAATCCACGTCAATCCGGAGGATATTTTGGTAGTGGTTATGGATCAACCGGGTATATCAATCCATACGGATCATACTCGTACCGACAAAGACGATCACTCCGGAAACCAACCAAGGCAATCAACGTGAAACTGAGTCCAAAGACGAAACCACATACACGTGTCGTCCAATACGCTCCTATCATAAAAGGTTTATTTGACAGCATGAAATACACAATGGAACGCGGTAATAGTTCAGTGTTTGCCTTAGGCCACGATAACAATGGTCGCACTTACATAGAAACAATCTATGCCTTGGAGACTGGAGTGTACAGTTTATTAATTAAAGGAGACTTAAAACACGGCAGCAACCAAACAGAATCGTTCAGGGAACGCTTTGGAGGATTCAACTTTAAAACGAAAGTTACTATCACTGTTCTATAGAAAAGTTTGCAAAGAACCATCGCAAATTCAATCGAAAATAGACCGTCAAACATATATACTGAAGATATCATATTTATATATGATTAGGGTGGGATAGTTTGCATTTTATTGAAAGGAGATCTTTTTATTTTGCAAGCTGTTATGCGCCAGAATTCGCCTAATAAAGCTGACTGAGTTTTCTTTATGTCGGAAGGTATTTTGAATTAGTATAAACCGTAAAGCTAAACTTCGTATACCCTTTTTTGTTTGTTAATTTTCCACCTTTGTTTTTATTATTATTATTATTATTTTTTTTTTTTGAAAAGATATATTTTGTATGACTTTTAAATCAATATATATTGTAGATCTTGTTTTAGTATATTTAAGAAAAACCAAATGCCATGTAGTTTGTAACAAAATAATCTTATTGCTTTTTTCTTACATCGCAATTTTGTCATCGTCCGATTTTGCATCAAGATGGCAATCCCATAAAAACTCTAAGTTTTTCCAAATGGAATTTTAAACAAGTTTTGTTGGCCAACATTATATAAAAGTTTGTTATCATAATAAAAGGAATGGAGACTTCTGAAATTAAGTAAAATGTTGATGTCATGAATAATGGATAATTAATGAGTATTCAAATTTCAAAAACCTTTAAAAAAACTAGCAGTTTTCAATCTTGAGAGACCAATATGAGGTTCACGGTAGAAAGTATCATTTATCAAGTCTTGCATACAGTGGACTCTCGATATAACGAACATTTCGATATAACGAACCCAAGTCCATTTTCCTTGGATTTAGCATTATCAAACTCTTATAGATCCCTTCTATGTAACGAACCTTCGATATAGCGAACTCTCGGCGATTTAACGAACCATATTCTCTTTCCTCTAAACCCCAAAAACCTCGATATAACAAACTGAAAGCATCAAATTCTACATAATTCTACATAAAAAACTGAAAGTTAAAAAAAAAAATGCGAAATGCTTTCAATATTCTGGGCATGGTATAGATTGAATTTTGATCAGAAATTGTTTTGGTTGAAAGACATAATCTTGTTACTAAATATCTAGTTGTTCCTTGCCCTTTCCATTTCAACTGACGATCAAGGCTTTTAAATCTTAACTGATGAATTTATTTACCTGAAACTCGAACCCTGATTGAATTTTCTAAACCGACCTTATTTTTGAACCTAAAAGGCAATATCATCCGGACTTTGAAGGGGAAATGAGGAATTTCCGATTTTTTCTCACCTTTCGATATAACGAATTTATTTCCATTTCCCCTCGAGGTTCGTTATATCTACTGCATGCTGTTTTGTTTTTGGGTCTAGACTATAAGTACCATTCCTCTTTGTTTTATTCAAAATACAATATAACTGAACGAAATTTTGAAATCTCATTAATGGTTCATGGCTCATAATTCGTTCAAAAATTAATTCACCTGAAATTATAGTTAGATATTGAAGTCTGGTTAAAATAAGTCACGAAGGTTATTCATTTTTAACCAGACTTCAATATTTCAAAAAATTGATTCTGAGAAAAATAACTGGAAAAAATAGACACAAGTCACTTCTTTTCCCAAGGCCGTTTTCAGCAAACTGAAAGAAAACCAACCGTTTAAATGACTTCAACTACAGAGTAAAACTTCCCTGCATGAAGCATTTGCTGCTTCGTCTTCGTCTAAAGCCAAAAGTCAATGTCACGTAATGCGAAAATCGTAAAGATAAGTCTACCTTGGTAGTTTAAGTGTTCATTTTACTTGTGGTTAAATGTGTAGCAACCTTCAAAACACTTTTACTTGACAGACTACCCGTTGCGCTTGTATTTAACAACAAAGGAGAATTTCCCATTTTAAGAGTTTTTATAGGATTTGGGTTTTCGAATCAAGGCGAGACGTTGGTGATTATTTTGATTATTTTTGGGTATAGTTTTGACTTATTTTGTTACATAGCGGACATCAGTGACTGATAGAAAGACAAAAACACATAGAAACTATATCTATGTATTGCTGCTCCTTTCAAATCTAGACAGAAGTTGAGAAAGATTACCATTACCAGCGGAAATCAGATGTCGTTTGCAGTTGTTACATAGCGGACATCAGTGACTGATAGAAAGACAGAAACACATAGAAACTATATCTATGTATTGCTGCTCCTTTCAAATCTAGACAGAAGTTGAGAAAGATTACCATTACCA
>JAUBWS010057745.1:0-30904 GCA_032270445.1 Darlingtonia californica | reverse complement strand
TCGTTCTTCGGAAGAATGCGATCCCGAAAGTTCATTTGGGTTGGTTATCATGCGGTGGATGGATGTGAAGCTGTCCTTAAAAAGAGAAGAAAAAATATTTACTCTAAATTATTTTAGAGAGATTTTAAAAGCTGGACAATGTTACCACGGCTGGCCAATGTTACCAGCTTCTACGGTACTTGAAGTATTGGTATTTAGACCAACTTCTTCCAACAATCTCAAAATGTAGAATCGTTTGCATACAATAGCAACATTGTTGGATGCCTTATCAATGGGCACCAAGACAAACTAAGAATGAAGATCCTGTAAAGAAGCCACAACTTGTGGATCTTTTAGTACTATAAAAATAAATGTATAAAAATTTTATTGGCTTACAAAAGATTGGAAGGAAATGTTGGTCTTTATTTATGGGCCCTAAAGTAGAGTGTCTGAAACCTCTAGTTTCGACTAATCAACTTTTGTACTAGAAGTAGCTTTATCAACTGTTTGAAATTTCAGAAGATTTACTTTAATTTAAGAATTGCAAAGGATTATATTGTTGACTCAGGATTTTTGTACAGTCCTTTTGTGACCATACCATTAAGTTGTGATTATTAATTATTGAAGGACAGTAGAAATTCAATATAGTTTGTTTTAAATTTGATATAGTTTGTTTTAACACCACCAGAACAATATTTAGAACCAGTCTTGCATATTTCTTAAGCTGGGGCAAGAATGAAAAGCAAAATTGGTGCCCCCTCAATAGAAAATGAATAACCAACCAAAAAACTGTGCAACAGTGAATTCTAGGCCTTTACCTGTGAGGGAGGCCACTCAAAGCTATAGTCATCTGAAGGGTAACTACGATTGGCCCTGAGGTTGAAGAAAATTTTATTTTTTAGATATTTAGATTGCTGGGGGATGGACTTTTGTTGACAAAGTAACTAATACTAACAAATTACCATAAAACATACATTGAGTTGGCTTTGCCATCAAATACCTATATTTTACATTGCCTCTAGGGAATGCTAAAAAATCCTATTAAATTCAGTAAATATTCACTATTGGCACTGACAATGAAATATTTTTCTATTTGTTTCCAGGGAGAAAATTTCATATTTGGGTTTATCTACCTAGTTAGTTGAAAATGTATTATTTTCATTATTTTAGGCAAAAGAAAAGGGCAAAAGTTAGTAAAGCCAAGGATGTATATTGGAGGGACACAAAACAAAATTTTTTACATTAAAGTAACAATGTAAAATAATAAATAAAGCTTCTTATAAATTGGCTACCTTTGTAAATAAAAGGGTTGATGTTATGAAAGCAATTAAAAGAGATGAAAAGACAAATTTACAATGTTTTATTAATTTCTGTACTCAACGATAGAGAGCAAAAAAACAATCAGGAATACCTATTCCCAAGCAAAATCTTTTTGTGAAAAGACTCTTTATAATGCCTATAATCTGTTGTCAAATGAAAGCTTTTACAGCAAGTAACTCCAATGTATGGTTGAAACATTTAAATTTTAAAAACTTTTGAACATTGCACAAAGTAAACCACAATATTATGACCCTTGTTAGTCAACTTTGCATCATTAGATTTGAGGGAACTTTTTAGAGATCTTTTTAGAAGACCTAAGAAGACGCAAAATAGAATCACATATTTTGATTGACTAAATTTAGCGATTCCATTATATAGTTGTACAATAAAAGTGTGTGCACACGTCAAATACATCAAACCTAGTTACAAAAGAACATTTATTATTTTCCATTCTTCCATTTTACATCCTAAGAATTTTCTATATACCATCTCTCCTTATGGCTGCAAGTTATAGATTTACAAAAAGTAAAAGTAAATTCAAAAGTTTCACCGATTGGAATGGAAAACAATCCTGACAGTAAGCCAAAAAACAATAGTGGAGTTGAGGGAGCGATAAATCAGAAAGTAAATATCTTTTCTATCAGTCCAGCTGAGTTTATAAGGTTTCTTATTCGAGCGTATTATTACGTTAAATAACCTGCTATATCTACCTTATGTTAATGCTTTTTGCGCGCAAGTTATGTTACACAACAGAATAGAACTTTTCTATATGAGTTACAAGACAAGTGTAGTAATATAAATTCTCCTTCAATTGGATGATTCTGGCGCCCTTTGATTTTCATCATTCTGTTGTTGGGCTTCCCCCATGCCCAATTTTTCTCTTCTGTATGTCTTGCTGTCTTGCTGTCTATCTGTCTGTCTGTCTGTTTTTCTGTCTGTCTGTCTATTTGTTAGTTAGTCGCTCTGTCTATCTGCCCTACTTGCTCTAAGGGATTCATGAATGATTAAATTTGACTGAATGATCTACTAAAACCAGGTTGCGGTCTAGGACCCTAAATTTACCCAAACCTTTAAGTTGATCTTCCACCACTTTGGTAAATGGTCTGATTTTTTAATAAATGCTCATAAATTTTTTAATAATAAAATAGCACTCATTTTTGGGGTAGAAACAGTACAGGGTTCAGACAGACCCTGGAAAACCTGGAAAACCTGGAAAAATGGTCTTTTTTTAAAAATCTCAGGGAAATTCAGGGAAACCCAGGGAAAAATTTGTTTTTTTTCAAACTCAGGGAATTTTTTATCAAGTTTGACTTTTCTTTGACCAAGTATCAAAAATCTGCATATATATTAGATCATTTGATGAGTCTGAAGTGAATTTTTTGTTTCAGCAATTATTTGTTTTCTATCACTGTTTTCTTGGATTTCTTCAAATTATAAAATAAAATTCTAACGATTTTGGTTTAATTTTACTCAGGGAAAAAGTGCCTAAATCAGGGTATTTTTCAGGGAAAAATGCCGTGAAAATGAACGAAAATTCAGGGAAACTCAGAGAAATTTTTGTGTAAGCCTTCGTCTGAACCCTGCAGTAAGTTCATGTTCGTAGGTAGTGTGGGTTTGAAATATGAATAATGTTCAGGATTTAGCACTTGATAATTCAAATTACCCTTATTTCAAATTCATAAACTAACCATACTTTTAAGGTCAGCAGTCTCACACCCAAGTCAGACCACATACACACATGGTATAAATAATGCCTGAGCCTGAATAGGTTATGATAAATGAAATTCCGTATTCAGGGTTATTGGCTTGTTGTAAAGCTTGTTGCAACTAAAATGCTCTTTTTCATTAAAATTAACAGATTTTCGGTCCGTTGTTTTGATTTCAGGTTGGTTTTTACTTACAACCAATTCATTAATAGTAATTTAATGTATGTAGGATCGTTTAGTTGAACAAAATTGTATCGTTTTATTTTTTGGCTTCACAATAATTTGACCGGTAGCAAAACTACTCTGAATACAATAAAAAACATTGAGTTGGGCCATATCAATTTAATTATGAATATCAGAATTAAAAACAACGATTTGTTCATATTTAGACGTTTCGGTGTCAACTACACCATGTTCACTAGCTATATGATTTACTATAAAATATTTCATAAATATAGAAAATTTTTCAAAATCTCGAAACAATGACATAGGTAATAAAGGATGCAAAAGAACAAAAGACTATTTTAAAAAAGCTCATGAGGATATGATTGCACGTTGGAATTCAACATGGGAGAAAGCTTTTTTACAAACAAAGACTCTTTAATGAGAAGTTCTTTATCGTTAGTAGCGGTAGCTAAAAATTCAACGTCACTAAGTGAAGCCATTGTGCCTGTTTTGCACTAAATGTTCTGTAACTGCAGTAGGATTTCTTGTATTACAATGTTCTTAAATCTCGTCTCCACGTGGCGTTTCGTCTTGCCTACATAACTAGCATTGCAATTTATACAGTGTACTCTGTACACCACAAACGACTTATACTCTGGATATGTCATTGAACAGTATTTACTGTCTTTAAAGTTGTTCTTAGATCACTATGAAATGGTGAGTTTTTTCATGTGAATTTATTTCCACAGATAAACAGTATTTAATTCATAGGTAGATTTTATGGAACAAAAATGAAAGGGTTTGTTAACAAGCTCATAACTATGAAAAACTGGGTTTCATGAATAAAGTTGTTCTTCAAATGATACATTGTATATACTCAGAATAATATTTATTTTCACAAATAATAAGATATTCTTACGTCGTATTCAGGACTTGAGTATGTGCATTGATAGTTCTTATGTTAGTTGAGTTGAATTCAACTAACAGCATTTTATTAGATTTTATAAATATAAAAGTTTCTAGCTACATTGTCCCAATCAGTATTCAACAAACTTCTGTTAAAGGAATACTGGGAAATATAGTTTGATTAAGTAGTGTAACTGCTGAAAGTGATTAAGCTTTTTATAACGGTTAAAACCTGTAATGAAAGATTTGAATAGGATCTTTAGTGATTGTTATAGTTGATGCAATGATCCAATCTTGAACAGATACCCTGTAATTATATATTAAATTGAATAATCTTGCACTTGTATTTTGTTTTAAATTGACTGAATATAATAATAATCTTCTAGAAATAAAAACATGAAATTTTTGGCCCATGGGTTTCACCAATAACATTTTTATTGTTTTGTCTACTGAAAATTAATAGATATTATTACCCACTTACTTAGTGTATTTTGTTTTTCTTTGCACTTTTAAGAAGTATGTATTTTACATTGGTGAGAAATGATATTTTTTCACATTAAGATGAACTTAATTTTATTTTCAGTCGTCTATCAAAATGGATTTTCAATTTATCATTTTGTACATTTTAGGTAAGTTGAATACAATGGGAGAGGAGGAAAGTGACAATGACAGTAATTATGAGGAAGAAGAATCTGTAACAGGTGAAAGTGATGTTGAAAATGTAATAAATGAAACTGATGATGATACAAATGACGAAGAAGAAGAGGAAAATAAAGAAGTTGTTGATCCTGATGAAAACGAAACAAAGCCAGGAAGAATCAATGTCACTGAAACAGCTTTCGATCTAGCCTTTCATCCATCGAAGGAAATTATAGCAGTTGGTGAAATTACTGGTGAAATCAGTATCTTCTCCTACTCCATAGAAAAAAATAAAAAGTTGCTTGATTTCCAACATAATAAGAGTGCTTGCAGATGTCTCAACTTCTCCTTGGATGGTCAACGTCTGTACTCAGGTTCACAAAACAATTCAATTTACTGCACTGATATGAACACTGGCTCGATAGTTCATGCTCTTTCCAATGCTCATGAACAATCGATAAGTGCAATGCGTATCATTTCAGACAATTTCATAGCTAGTGGATGTGAGGCTGGTGTTGTAAAGCTTTGGGATACAAGAATATTTTCAATGGTTGCAGAATTTTCAGAAAGAAAAGACTACATATCTGATATTGCTTGTGATGAGCAAAAGAAAACATTATTAACAACATGTGGTGATGGTGTCTTGTCTGTTTATAATCTACGAAAGCACACTGTTATTCAAGAATCAGACCAAATGGACGATGAATTACTTTGTGTGGATATTGTTAAGAATGGGAAAAAAGTTGTCTGTGGAAGTGCTGCAGGAGTATTGAATATTTACTCTTGGGGTGAGTGGGGTGATATTAGTGATAGGTATCCAACAAAAAGTGATTACATTGAATCACTGTGTGCAATCACACCTGATGTTATTTGTACTGGAGCTGACGATGGTTTCATTAAAGCCATGTTTGTTCAACCTTACAAGAATATTAAGACAGTTGGTAGACATGGTTCTATGGGAATTGGGTCATTGAAACTATCTCCTGATAAATCCTTGCTAGCTAGTTGTGGTGGCAATGAAATTGTTCGATTCTGGGACGTTTCAAGTCTTAATGAAGAAGTAATGGAGCCTGAAGAAAGAAAGGGTGCTAAACGGAAACACTCACAAGGTGCTTCCAAAGCTGCAGATTTTTTTGCTGATCTTTGATAGGAAGCATTAAGTTGAAAGATACCAATGTAAAACCATGAAAATTGTTGTGTTTATTATTAATATCTCAAAACCAAACGTAGTAATAAACTCAGGAAATTTGAATTAGCTCTATTACCATTTTTATAAAATGAGTACTTTACATCCGTATCATGGAAGTCATTGTGGTTTTGTAGTGTTTAACTTGCATCTTTTGGTTTCCTCTTGCAATATCTTGTTAATGAAATCATGTTTCTTATTCAAGTGGAATTACAAAAACATGAATCACAAACTATGAATAAGAATCTTTGTATTTGAACTTGTTATTTTAAAGAAATCAGTTCAGCTGCTTATCTCAATTTTTATGTTTTCGTATTTTAATTAGCTTCATTTAAGTGACCATGATTGTCTATTATCATTAGTATAGCTTACACTTAATTTAACATCAACATAATGCCTTTCTAAATGACTTTTATTACGTTACAGGGAAAATGAAAAAAAGAAGTTTTGTTTGTAGATTCATTTAGAAAATTAGAATGGAATATTTGATTTTTGTACTACTATGAGCCGTGGTGGTGGTGGAAGTTGTTGCTGCTGTTTTGTCACTGGCCTCATCATCCTGGCTGCTTTAATAAGCATCTCATTCATATTTTATTATTTGGGCTATCTCATGAGAAATACTTTATCAATTGAGGTAAAGTGATACTTATATAGTTATCAAGATCAAAGAATTTAGCATTGAGATGTTATGGATATATGTTAGCATTCTTGCATTGAGTTTTGTAATATTTCTTTCCAGTAAAGGACTTAGAACTGTTAATAAAGCTGTTACACTCTCCTCTTGGAATAGGTGTTTTCCCATTTGCAAAGATCTTGTGAACAGTTGAAAATTACTTCATGGAGTGAACTCTCTAGGAACAACATTTTTTATTATTTTGAATAAATTATTGAATATGTTTTTTATTTTATAGGGGGCTGTTATTGATACTTGACTCTCTCTTCTCTACTCTTCTTTGGTTCCTGCATCAAAAACATTGCCAAGATGTTGCAGCAAATATTGAAAGATATGTATATAGAGCCAGAGCTTCTGGAAGAGCTCTCTGAAGACCAGAAGCAAATCCTTTTCTTCAAATTACGAGAAGAACAAATTCGTAGATATAAAGTATGGATGGAGAAAGAAGAAATGGAAGCAAAACTTAAACCCGAAAATGGTATATACTGATATACCATTGTATATATACTGATATAAAATAAAGAATTGTACAGCTTCTTTTAAATTTGAATTCCCCGTCTCAAGGCCAAGGCCACTCGCTAGGAGAGGGTACTTTTTTCCCTTTTCCAGATCTTTATCCCTATTCTATATATTTGAATAACTCTCATTCAATCATCTTCATTCTGAAAACATCAACAAGAAATTCGGATGCACTTCACTTTGGATGTTGAAATTACTGAGGTTTATTGTTATTTTATTTTTTGTAGAAAAGAAAATAGGGTTGAAAACAGTCAGTTTTATAACGGATAAAGATGATCAAATTATTACGACTATAGTCCAAGAAATGGATGATGTCGTTGATGGGGAAGGTAGGTAATTGCAAACAAAGTCATGTGAGGTTTTTCTCAATTGGCTAGCAATGCTCTCGAGCTCTATCCAATCTCAAAAGAATCTATTCCCTCAGAACTTGAGTCCAATCGCTCCTTTTGAACATTCAACTGCACTTGATAACATTGTATTTGTTTCATTTTGTCACATGTGGAGCAGCGGTTCAGGTGTTTCAAACCGAAATGGATAGTTCGACGTTTATGCTTACCGAAACCTAGTTTCTTTCGTTCCCCGTAAACAATTGCAAGACATTCCAAACGGCTCCGAACATCGCATAATTTTCATTTTTGTGTCTGTATGTTTTAAATAAACTTTATGAGTAAAATTGCATTACATCACATCGGGATTATATAAGTCATTCTTCTTGATATACCAATAATTTGTATCATTTAAACAAAAAGTCAGTAGTTGATGTGAATTTTTTGTTTAGCTGTGAAAAAGCGCGAGGAGGAAGAAGCCTTGAAACGTGCATCGATACAAGCTAAAAAGGAAGCAGAGGTGAGAAAGAAGAAAGAACTTGAAGAACTGGAAGCTAAACGATTAGCTGAAGAGAAAATTATAAAAGAAGAGGAAGAGAGATTAAGGAAAGAAAGTGAGAAGCGTGAATCAGAATTGAGTCTACAAGCTGAAAGAGCAGCTGTATTAGCGTCTAAGGTAAGGTGTGGTAAAGTTCAAGAAGTGTTACCGGTATTGTGTTGTTACTTTTTTGATTTGTTATCTTTGCTTGATTAAACAAATGTCTATAATATCATGTTTACATGGTTGCAGGGAGCAAAATTACAACAAGAAAAAGCTGAATTGGAGAGGAAAGAATTGGAAAAGAAGCGTCAACAGGAAGAAGAGAAGCGACAACAGGCGTTGAAAGAGCTGCGAGAACGCGAAGAAGCTGAGAAGAAGAAAAGAGAAGAAGAACGAAAAGTTGAAGAGGAGAAAAGAAAAGCAGAACTGTACGAACGAATCAAAATACAAAAGGAAGAAGAAAGAAAGAAGGAGGAAGAAGAAGCGAAACAACTACACAAAGAATGGGAAGAAAGAGAAGTAAAAGCTAAGGAAGCAGATAGACAACGAAGAAGTTCCATTTCACAAGCTAAGGAAGAATTAATGCGTTTAAGAAAGTTAGCTAAAGAACGCGCGGAACTTGAAGAAACACGTATCTGCGAAGAAAAACCTCCGAATGAAGAGCCACAAGCGGAGGACATTGAGGCATTCGAACCTGACGTGAACAAGAGGGTATTTTCGCAGGTAGTACCTCAAGAAGAAAAAGAGAAGAAGAAAAAGTCATCTTCTTTTGGATTTGGTAGGAAAAAGAAACCCTCTATTGAAAAGAGAACATCTCCAACATTAATGTATGTCAACATGTTACTGTTATGGTGTTTCCAATACGTTAATTTCAGATCTTTAACTGATATTTAACTGATCTTTCTGTTGCATTGTTTTAGAAGTGCTACAAAAACAAAAAGTCCAGAAAAGCCACCATTACCGGCACGTCCAACGATATCTGGGCCGACGGGTGTGACTGGTACTCGAACTGAAAGAGAGACAATTCCAGTGAAGAAAGAACTTGTGAAACCAAATCGCCCGCCCCCACCTCCAGGCGGAGAGGTTAAAAAGAATGTTAACAAGCCGCCCTTACCACCCCGACCTAAAGGACACGATGAGGTTGTAAAATGGTGGAAAGAAAACGAATTTGATAAATCTGCAGGTATAGACGAGAATAAAAAACCTCATGAATGGTTTCATGGTAAGTTGAATATTATTATAATCGAATATTAATATCAATATAGTAATTAAGTTTATTTATTCATTGCATTAATCTTTCAAAGTTATATAACTACGTACCTGAATATTTCACATTTCACATTGGCATCACTGGAAGATTTCTAAGAATCGAACAATTTTCTGTTTCCTGAAATTTTACCTAAACTTTTGGTTATAACTTTGCATTTGAGAGTGACTTCTTTGTAAAAAACCTTTTTATAAGATTGCAAAAGATTCAGGTTTTGGGCATGAAAATTCCGAAATTTCGTTGTTTCAGCAAAAAGTTCACTTTTTTCCTATATATGTAATTCTACTTTTTTTGAAATTTCGCGAAATTGTTTCACTCTTCAAAATCTTCCAACGATAGAATTTTTATTGCTTTTTGTGAAATATCTAAGAAGTTACTAGTTTCTAGTTTCAAAATTTGATTAATGCAACGGGTAGGAAAAGAGACTTTAGTTTGTTAGACTGCTTGCGTTTTGCAATCATGTTATTTTTTTCAGAAGACTCATCAGTTTTGAAAGAACCCTTGCGAACTTTATTCTAAATAAGTCAATATTATTTGAATTTTTATTAGTGATTAGACTGATATAGGCATTTGATCTTGCCATTTTTTGACCTTCTATCGTTAAAAAGGAATTTTATCTTGCATAAGCTTATTTTTTGTAACGTTTTCAGTAGCGATGACCTCATGTGTCTTATGCCTTTCGTCATACCATTTGTTGACTTTCTTCTAACCATAGCATTGAATTTATAGACTTTTTAAAGAACACAGCTGCGTACTTTGATCTTTAAACTGTAGACTAGTTACCTGGTCGTTTTTCCTTGATTTTCTTCTGATCAGCAATTTTTTGCGATGTTTTAGGAATCATCACACGTCAACAAGCTGAATCAGCATTAGAGAAGAAAGAGCAGGGATCTTATCTTATTCGTGTCAGTGAACGAGTGTGGGGTTATACTATCTCGTATAAAGATATTGCCAGGTTCAAACATTTCCTCATAGACACTTCATCAGGATACCAATTGTTTGGCACAGAACAAAAAATTCACAATTCATTAAACGAACTCGTTAATTATCATAAGAGAAACCCAATATCAGGACTTGGTCAAGAATTAATGAGGTACCCTGTTGGGCAGCAGACAGATCCACCTGACTATGCTGAGCTGTTTGTAGAAAGTACAAGTATCTAATAGTTTTTTTTTCATAGCGAGAGATGAATATTTCACTTATACAATATCATACAATTATTAATAGGTTAATAGATTATTATTTTTTCTGAATTAGATTTTTAATTTTATAGTTGCTTTTTAATTTTATTTACATGCAACGCTCTGATGATGGATATGATTAAGTTATGTATATATCAGGGTAAGGTGTTGTTACGTCTGGTTGTCTAGTGTTTAAGGTGAGAGGGTATTTCCCATATTTAGATCACTATAGTAATGATTTCTTTGACAATACATGTAAATAGATTTCAATCAATTAAGGGCAGTTTTCTTTTTCTGTTATTCATATCACGAACGACAATATACTATAAACTTTAGGTAGTAATGATTTCTCTGACAATACATGACGACATGAGGTTTTAAATAGGTCCATTCAAAATGATTAAACGAAATGATATATTTTCAAAAGTTTTATGATTTGACAAAGCAACAACTGGACTTTAGTAGGATCTAAATTTCAAAGACCGTACTTTGAAAAAATTGAGAAATAATTGTTTGGGGGCCTTTTTTTTCCTTTGACGATAAACGCTACATTCTATTATTACGCAAAAATAATATTGTTGCTTACACTTTTATATGATTAATGTTGACAAATTTATTTAAAATAGAAGTCTATCTTTCTATGTAGTAGTTTTTCTATATTTTACATTGATCAATCAAAATTTTGGACATTCATTTCTTAGTTTCTGTATAAGATTTGACGAACCCATCTCTGGTCAATCTCCATACACATTTTTATAAGGAATCTTATAGGAATTCCTTAAGATTTTTAAGAGATGTCGAGCATCATAGATAGCCCCTTATGAGTTCCTTATTTTTTCAGTTGCTGAATTTCGTTTTCCCTACGTTAGCTATCGATTGACAAAAATACTTTTTGTTTTGTACATTTCATCCTGAATAGTTTCATAGCAATTTCTTTATTTTCAAGCCGTTTGAGCCCCGAGTTACTTGTAAAGATGTTTCTTGTAAAGATGACGTGTAAATATTATGCTTTGATAGCAGCAGTTTTCAAGAAATTCGTCATTTTTGGGTCACACTTTGAGGACTGGGGCGTAAAACTGCATGACCTTAAATGACATTAAGTAGATTAAATGACCAGTAGCATTAAGTAGATTTCATAAAATTTCAAGAACCTGCAACAAACAAACTATACCAATTGCTTTTTGTTAATATTTTGTAGCTTTTGTTTTTTCCTAGAAAACTTTCTCAAGTGCTACGTTTTAAGCATGGTTGACCAGGCACAAATCGAACAAACTAATCAAATTTCCTTTGATCCAGATTTTTCTGCACGATTAAGCAAATTTTTTTTCTCATATCAAACAGTTTCTTAGAAATTTGTACTTTACCTAGCGTTACCAAACAGTTTTTTGAAGTTTTCCCTTTTGTTTAAATATGTTTATTGCGGTTTTTGTATCAAAGATCGTACCTGAAAAACCCGAAAATCTCTTACATGCCCTAGTTCAAATGTTCTTTGTCGCCTGTCTTTTCTCAGCTCTTGTAGTTAGAAATTAAAAAGTGTTTGAGTGTTTTATAATAAGTAAGAACTCCCAAACATTTTATGTCTAGTTTATCAATATTTATCTATAGATCAGGTGATATTCACAATACATACATAAATATGGGAGTTAGGGAATTTCCCGTATGCTTAGGGGATTTACAATGAGGTTTTAGAGAAAAATTGCTGATTCAACGAGGAGATTCTTTCTGTTTCGTGAGTAAGTATTGATCAGTAAAGTTGTGTTTTATGATTTTTTTAATGGAGATAAATGTATGACTTTTTTGTTACTTCTCCATATTAACGTATTTCTGGTTGTAATATAGACGTTAATGTTACAGAAACTTGGAAAACTAAGGAAGAATATTTTCAACACGCTACACGAAAAATTCACAATACTTTATATTTTATACTCAACGAAATTTTTCTTCAAAGTTTTCTTGTTTCTGTAGTAATTTTGTATCAAAAGTCATTTTTGAATTCAAATTCCGTATAAGGATAACTTTCACTTTCCATAAAAGGACCTTAAACGTATTATCAGCTCGCGTAATTTAGTAACTAAAATTTGAAAATTTCTTTCATATCATTATGTGTGAAACAAAAGTTGTATTTCAAAGAATGCCAAGGCTTCTCAACCTAATTTCGATAGGGAAACTTTGAGGGATGGATTTTGATGTGATTCTCTCATTTCACTATGTTTTACACTTATCTAAAACAGTTTTTGTTGAAAAAATATTTCGTCTTGATATCTGATAAACCAACTGAATTTGACCTAATGATTCCATACTTTTACTTGAGATCGTAGAAGTATATGGGCATTTATTTTACCCGCATCTTGGGGGAAGACTTTCAAACTGGTTGAATTTGTTCTTTGACGGTATGTGCTCAATATTACAAGTCAAGTCTGTTGATACATTTTTCGTGTATCCAGCGCAGGTGGCTGAACGATATTGTGCGATATTTAACTTTCTGTTTTCTTCATAGCATTTTAGTAACGTCACTCAGCTGTCCAATAAGGATTGTTAATATGATTTATAGTAATAGGATTTTGGTACATACAAGCTTCTGAAAAAATGCTGATGTACCTGTATACCTACAAAAATTATTCTGTTTATTCTGTAAGATTGTCATTGACCTTGTGGTACAATATTGTTTATCATAAAATTATTTTTAGGTAGCAAAGAGAAAAAACAGTTTCACCAATTTGCTTTAATTATAACAATGCACGAACTTAAATTACGTATAAGATGTATGCTAATTCACTGTCAGCCGACATTGGCAGATTTACTACAACACTTTCTCGATAAAACATTCGAACGTGGACGTCAGAACTCCAAATTACCATCATTAATTAGGAGAGAAACTTATGCTATTCAACGATTTAAACATTTTGAGTATGAAACATATAAATCTAAAGCGGAAATTGATCCAAAAAATTTGGACATTTTGGAAATTTGCGAACTATTGATGTCAAAGCAAATTGGTTTAATGAAATCGGTAAAATGCTGCGAAGAGAAATGTTATCATGAATGTCTTACCTGTACTTCTGAATCTTCGGGAACAAAAGATTGCCAGGAGACTGTTGAATGTTATAAGAAACATTGTCTAAATTGTGGGAGTGATGCGGCGAGTGAATGCATTGAACAAGTCTTCTTGAAATCTTTATCCTTGATACAGACAGTTTTCAACATCGCTAAAAATATTGACACAGATTCATCTGAAGAATCATCAGAACAAGGTGACATTTTCGAAAAATTCGAAAAGGGTGAGCAGTTTCAATCGTTAAAAAACTACAAAAATTGGAGTAAATTATGGCAAGGAATACAACGAACGATGGCTAAGATACTCGAGTACTTAAACAGCATGGGAAATACTAGCAAAGACGAGTGGAAAGACCGTGATATGGAAATGCGTATAGTGTTAAAGAAAAGTCCCAAAGAATTGGTATGTTTAAACGAGGAAAAATTATGCAAGTCCTTTGGATGTATAGATGGGGAAGAGGAACGTAAGTTCGTCTATTTCTAAAGGCGTGTTGAATTATATTGTGATTGGTGGATAATTCACAGACCGGTCTGTATTTTACTAAAAAGGGTAATACCAGACCAATGATGGCTACCAACTTGGTACGATAGTAGATGTTATAGGTATCAACAAGAGTGACCATTTTGAAATCATCATCACGTGACCAACGTGTACATTACAGACTGGAAACTTGAAAATCGTTTTTTTTTAATGATAAGTCTGTAAAATACACGCTGTCGTAGCTTTCCAAAAAAAAAGTCAAAACATTAATCTTCTGTATTAAACCTATAATATAATACCTTAGTTTAACATCCATTATCTGTGTTAAGTTGCCATAAATTTATTCTGAATTTAAAGAAATTTTTTCAATATACAAGTTTGTTTTGATAATTCGCATTCTAGGTAGAGCGTATAAAGAATGTCGTTTGGAAAAAGACAATAGATTAGTGAATTCTAGTGAATATGGACATATATCTAACTTACCCGATCCTCCTCACACACGAATGGTTTCAAGAAATGATGAAGCAAGTAATACATATTCAAATTTTTTGTTTGTTCTGGCAGGCGAGTTTTCAGGTTATTGCTGGTTAGTTTTTAAAGGGTCTGGACTTCATTTCGACGTTCAGCCGATGTTCATTACATCTAAAAACTCCTCTAGAGTAGATGAATTATATTTGATTTCAACTTAAAATTTTTCTTCCTACCTGTAAAAAATCTCTTTATGTTATATTTCAGGCAATAAATTTGGTAACAATCAGGTCAGTCTTCTCCCTTCAAGTCAAACCTCTCGAGAGTCAAGTCGAGAGTCGAGTAAACCTGAAAACGTATATATGAACCTTGAAAAAGATGACAATCAACAAAGACATAACACTGTTGTTACTCCAGGCATTAGTGAACAAGGACGTCATAACGAGCAGGGTGTAAACTATGCTCTTGGTAATATGGCTATGGGGAGTAGTGGCAATGCATATCACTCTTATTCTCCTGGATACAATGATCATTCTGGAAGCATTAGCCAGAGAGAAGGTCAAATGGAATCGAGTTCAAATGGGGCAATGGGCATGGCTATAGGTACCAGTCCCCAGGCATATCAATCTTATTCTCCAGGACAATGGAATAGGTTGAATAACTTTGGTTCAATGCTAGCGTAAGTTTATACAAAGATTGTTTTTCAATCGGATGTAATTTTGCGCTGTAGTATTTTTCGCGCAGATTTACATATGCGACCACTGAATTTCCGGATTGGAAAGGAAAAGAGACTGCATATGAAATGGTACCATAATGGCTGCAGAGCAAAGCTTAAATATGTGTAATAATAGTAATGGGATAAACTATCGCGGGGAAAAGAATTCGCGGTTGACGTCATCCGCGGGGATTTAATTTTCGCAGTTAAGGCTTTGAGGAGTTTTCGCAGTTTTAGCGGTTCAGCATTGTTGTAAAGTTTTTGCCGACTTGTGACTATCCTAAATAATTTTTTAAAGTAACAAAATTTTTCAGAATTATTTCAAGAATATGTTATTAAAGACATAAACAGATAATCAAGATAATCTGATCTGTAATTCTATAAATTCATCATGCGGAACTACACACCAATGATTTCTCCAGGTAATAGCGTAATAACGAGTAATGGTTGTGCGTGGAAATTTCATTTCGCCAGCAATGATATTCTTAAGTAAAAGTCACTTTGGTGAAAACGTTTCGCTAAAGAATAACCCAATAAAGCTCATCCCAGCGGAGCTTGGTTTTATGATCAATTTTTCTCCTTCGCCCTCTCGACTGATGAATGAATTTTCATAATTGGGTTAAAAATCCCTAATGCATTGTGATGGATTGTTGTTGGATTGTTGTGGATCCGTGGCCGAGTGGTTAAGACGCTGAGCTTAGAACTCAGGGGTTCCTAGTTCGACGCCAGCATGAGGCTTTCGGTATTGAAAATTACCTCACCATAATTTCCACAAGGTTCCCTGTAGGTGTTCCACAGGAAGGCAGGACCCTCATTGATAGGCTATCTTGGGTAAATATGTTCAAATAATAATAATAATAATAATAATTGTAAACTCCTTGTTATTTCTACAAGGCTTGTAAATAAATAAATTTTTTGCTCGTTTTTTTATCAGACAACCCATTGAAACGAACGAAGAAGATGGTATGTGCCTTCACTTTTCCTTGTTAATATTTACTATTTACGTAGTTTCAAACCGTTGTAATGTAAACCAGTGGCCGTCTACTGAATATGTTTACTGCAAACGCTAATATTGCTTATGCCCATATTGTCCATATGTGACATAATGTAATATATATTATATTCTTTGTATTAAAATTTAAGTACAGATGGTAGGCTTAAAAACTTCGCTTCTTGATTTAGATATTCCAAAACTCATTTAATTCAAAATCTTTATTTAGTTAAAGCTGAAGTGGCAGTAGTGTCAGATATTAAAAGTACCGTCCCAATGTATTCTTTGGATAATTACAAGAAATTTGAATGGGGAAAACACTTGGTTTTGATCAGAGGTTTACCAGGTAGTGGAAGAACAACTTTAGCTAGGTAAAACGTTTCTATCAGCAGGTCCAATTTTTAAGAAAATGAAAAGGGCATTTGTGGAGACTTTAAATAAGTACACTATGTACACTCAAGTTTTAAACGTTTTATATCAATTTAAAGCTTCATTTAGAAATAACAAAAAGGGAAGCGGGGTGGCAGTGTCCGATAGTTGAAAGCTCTTTTAAAAAAAGACCTGATCAGTGCTGTTAGACAATGTTCATCCACTGCGTAAGATGAATCCTTTGGTTGATGATTTCCCTTCAATTGAGCTAACTTTTTGGCAAAATTTCGTCAGAGAAAATTTGCGAAATGATTTATTGATGACGAAATTTTACAATTGGTCAATTGATTTCTTACTTTTCCTCAGGAGAATAGCTGGTATGATGGGCAAAATTCTGGCCACTGATGATTTCTTCTGGAAAAATGGAAAGTAAGTCAATATTTCACATATTTTTTCTAAAGAAATTAAGTTTCTCATTTTTGTAATTTTTCTTTCGACGAAGAATGTTTCGCCAAAGCTGCAGGCTATATGACCTGCCAGTGATCAAGTTTTTTTATATCAATTTTATACATACACTCCCCGGACGAATCGAATTAACTTACATTTATATTTCTCTATAATAATGTGGAGAGGTTGCAGCGAAAAGGTTAATATGTGACTTATCCATTTATTTTTATAGGTACGCATTTGATGGAAGCAGATTACCTGAAGCACATGAATGGAATCAACAAATGGGTAAAGCAAAAAATTAGATGAAAATGAAATTAGACCTGTGACTCTAAGTTTGTTTTTGCGGTGATTACCTTTCACAATTTAATTTTTAAGGATTTGAAGATGAATGCAAATATTAACCCCGTATATAGCCTCTCAAATTCTACAAAATATATTATCGATATTTCCTATTTCCATATATCACCACGTATCCACAATTTAAAGCTGTATCGTTCATAACTTTAAATCTTATTTTGTCTTATCAAACAAAACTTTTGTCGAAAAACGGTATATTTATTCCACCATCAACATGGGAAAGTATATCCCTGGTCTTCTTATGAATCCTTGACAAAATACAAAATATTTATCATTTTAGCGGAGAATGAGATGAAGATAGGCAGTTCACCCATTTGTATCGACAACACAAACCTTCAAGCTTGGGAAATGAAAGCATATGTTCTTCTCGTAAGTTTACACAAAATAATTTGGTATTTTCTTCTCCTGTGAGTAACTAGAAGAAACGGAAAATGGAAATCCGAGTTTATCCTAATTTTTTTCTCTTTGTTTATCTTTTCTTAGCGAGCACAGTTTTGCTTTAAAGAGAACATAGGTGAAAACATCAGATTACATGTAGCTCTTGGTCCAATAAGCTATTCCAATTGTGTTGATATATTACTCTATTATTTTCTTTAATTGATAGTTAATCATTATCAATAAAATTAGAGCAAACTCACTTCATGGAATACAATGGTTTTTTTCTGGAACAGCTTAATACAGAAAAGAGATACTATGAGCATTGCTGTTCGTTTTAGGCTTTGAAGTATAAATATGCTGTTGATATTCAGGAAGTTACAACGCCATGGGCAGATAATCCAAAAGAGTGTGCTAAGTAAGTATCAAGTAAAACCCCTAAATGTTTTATGAGTTTGATCAAAACAACGATGATCAAAATAACAATAATTTTACGAAAACCGCGAAACTCGTGTCAAAATATGATTTATGAGTAATGTTTTCTGTAGATTCACCTTATACCTGTAAAGTTGTAAGTTCTAAAAGGGGTTACTGTTAGTTGCAAACACAAAGAAATCGTTCGAAAGTTAGTGCACAACTTCGGCAGGGCAAAATTTATATTTATATAACACGACGACGATAGAGGATTCCGACTAATAGTTGTGAAAACCCGATCCGCGACCGGGTTAACCAGAAATCTTGGTCCTAAGTTGGTAATTGGTCCTAATTTGAGGCTTGATGAATTTAAAGAAAATATTTTCACTAGAGCGTGTTTATATTAGTGTTTCTCCTTTAAAAGATACCTGAAGATAATACATAACTACATGGAAAACGAAATTTATTTTTTAGAAAAACGTTCTACAAAGACATTAAAGAAGGTCAGATGAAAGGGATGTTGAAAAAATACAAAAAAAACCTAACTGTAGACGATATATTAAATTCAAATCGTCCTCCCAGGAAATCCACCTGAATTTCTCGATGACAAAGAGCGATTAATCTGCAACGAAGTTCCTGTTTATCAATGTTTTCTATGAACATTCTAGATATGCCAGTAGATATACAAATATTTATAGTTTCTTACGTTTTTTTTTTTAATGTTTAGTCTTTTTTAGAAACAAATCTTGATTCAATACATTTTTACACATTTTTGTGATATATGTTTTTGAGAAAATTATTTTCGTGGAATTCCGAAAGGGTCCTTAAGATTTTCTGTTCAGAATTCCGAGGCAGTTTAAAATTTTTATATTGGAATTCCGAAGAGCTTCGGTCTTTTAAGATGGAGTTCCTCAACAGGGCTGAACAATTTTGTTTCTGGAAAAGCACATTTTTTAAATTGCTGTATGTTTTCAAAAGCACGTTAAGGCCATCTTGCTTCGTTATACCATACGCTGAAATTGAAATTTGCACATTTTCACATGATTAGGCGCGTAACAGAAGTACCTGGGGCCCTTAGAGGGATTTTTAGCCGGTCCCTCGGGGGAGGGGGCTTGCTTCTCTAACTCCACCTGACTACAGGACTGGCGTAGCACCAATTTCCATGACCGTTTACTACCATCCCCCCGATGGGAAGTCTTGAATAATATGAAAGAGTTTTGTAAAAATATTTCATCTGCAATTTTCATGTGAAAACGTTTCAATGGTGTAAAAGTGATGGTAGCTCCTTGAAAAATTTAGATGCTTGGGGCCCTTATGGACAGCACTCTGTCACTCCCGTTTGTTAAGCACCTGTAGGTATTCTTATGGATTAACATAAAATCATTATTGTGATTGACAATTTATCTTCATCACGATTAGCTAATTATTACTTTGTAAATATTATGATTTTATGATTAAAAAACTCAGTTTAGTTGTAACAAGACTTTTCAATAACTATGTCAATTTTACCTTCGTCAAAGTTATGACTGAAAAAACTATATATTTTCATTTTTTATGTTTATATAATATTCTTGATGTATTCTGAGTAGGAAACATGGCTAAGTATTTGAGGACGTATTTTTCCTACCTATATTTTCTTTGAGATGTCTGTTAGACATCCTCGCTGGAGAAGTGTGTCATGGAAATTAGAAATACGGAAAGTTAATACTTTTTCTCTTTAGATATTTGATTTAACTGTTTAAGTTGAGCGTTGGTTTAATTTTTCTATAATTTTATCTTTCACTGTGATGATTAGGAAAATATAATTACTTGATATTAACATATTCTCATTAACATTTTATATACTATGCTCAATTGTACTTTGGTATTTTCAACACTTTCACATTAATGTATACTCCTTTATTATCATCTTTCCAAATTTCCAGAAGAACGCTGAGGCTCAGTTTCAAGTACTGGTGACTTTCTAATTTTTCAAGAATTTTTACTGGTGATTTCAATTGACTTTAGAGAACATCCCCAATTTTCCCGATTTTATAACAAACCTTCTGATATTTTTCATTAAATTACCATAATGGTACCAATTTTCCCCGAGTTTTGCGTTGATTTTTGGCCAAATTCGCGAAATTAAGTATCCGCAAAATATTTTTCAAAATGGCTTTTATGAAAGTTACTATACACAATAAAAGTCTAATTTTAAAACACAGGAAATAGCATAAAATTTCACTCATATGAAATGCAAAATTTTGGTTTATTTTGACTCGTTTTTATATTTAACATATCTGCTATTTTCTTGCAATACGTGATTTGCGATCCTTGATACTTTTTAACTATCATTCATGAAAATTAATAATATTGTAAAATGATATTTTTCAACCTTCGAAAATAGTGGTACTATTTTCGAAGGTTGAAAAATATCATTTTACAATGAAAGGAATTCGTTTACTCAAAACCCAGAACTTCTTATATGGAACTTTGCTCATTTCCCCAAAAGAGCACTAAAAACTTAGCAGTGCATTCCTTATACGGTATTGATATTCATATTTATTTCATATATTTTTTTGTTATATATTTCATAAACATTTTATTTTAGTTAAAAAAAATAGTAAAATAGTAAAAGCAAAACAAAGAATAAAAGTTCGTCATATTCAAAGATGGCGTTAGTGATCAAGAAAAATGAAATGAAGAGTAAATACTATCGAATGTTTCATGGGAAGGTCGAAAAAGAAATTATTGATGCTGTCTTAATGGAGTGTGAATATAATGGTAGGTTTGAATATTTCCAATGTCAACTTTATTTCGTTTCTTTATTATTTTCAAACATTTTTGGTGAGATATGAAATAAATAGAAGCCTTAACATTTTACAAATCTATATGTTCGACCTCCTTAGGTCATCATCAGAAAGAAAAGGGAAACTCTGCAAGCAGAAGGAAAACACCATGATCAATTATAAAGCTTTAAATAAGCTGGCTTCACTAATTATTTTACTCACCAAGTCTACCAACTAGGCAGTTTCGAGCTAGGAAAAGCTTCAAATTTTCTATCGGGTAGACCATTGAACATTAAGTGTTAGTTTTGTGTTATTTGATAAATGTTTCAGCCTTTTTGTTGTTCACTGCGTTGGTATTTCGTTTTATAGATTAAAGATTATTCTTAAGCATTGAATTTTACAGAATTTGAATTCTCTAAGGTTTTCTTTTAGAGGATAAATGTTATGAGAGTTTGATTGAGATGGCTGGCGAAACAATGGATACCTTGTTACAACCTGATTTACCAAAGAGAAAAAGGAATGCTCCTAAAGCGCACGCATCCACTCCTCCCCGTGTACCACCTGATTTAAGTAATGTGTTCTCAGGCCAGGTGGAAAGAGATGGTGGTGCTCCCTCATATCCCAAAAATCTTTTTGAACAACTTTCTGGACCAATGATAGAAACTGATGGAGGTAAAGCCTTGTCGCCTTTTGGTTCGCCAAAGCGTAATCAGGGTTTGTTGCACACTCCTGCAATCCTGCCTCTGACTGCTCCCCCCGTCTGTCGTTCGCCCAACCTGTTGAACGGCCCAATGGCTTCTCCTATCAATCACTATCTCGTACCTCCAGGGCTACTGCATACCTTCGGTTCATCGCCCGCCAGACTATCCCAGCAGCCCATTCATCAACAGCTGCCAATCCAAAGACCGATTCCGGCACCTAGAAGAATACCTGTAGGTAGGGAATGATAGAACTATTATCACATTTAACAGTCTGAAAATATCAAGTATTACTAGACTGTTTTTAACTGAGAAACTCAGCTATTTCTCTCTGTCACGCTCAAACAAGTACGGAACTATTTTAAACTTGAGAAGCTTCTAATTTTTTTTAATTTTTTCATGCCTTCCCATCGACTTTCTATACACCACATATTTTTTCATGACTAAGACAACACGAAGAAACTTTCTAAAAGAAAACAATTCTAAATCTTTTTCTTTTGTCTTAAATCGACAGGATCTATTTATATAGGGTAATGGAATAGGATTGACCCTTTGAGCCCTATTGACGCACATATGCATCCAAGATTGACTAAAATACCACTATGTCTTTGGAAGCTCATTACTTCTGAACTAATCAGAATTGGCCCTAACAGCCGAGCAGTTTTTTTAAAAAGCACAAAAAGAGCTTTTGGTACCAAACGTAACTAGTTTATTTCATTCCAGTGTCCAGAAATTCAAGGTGAAAGTCTAGAAAGTGTAAAAAAAATCTTGGAAATTTTTCATTTTTTTCAAAAACACAGCGTAGCCAAAGGGTTAAATGATGAATGATGATGATAAAGCATGATGAAATTCTGGTAAAAAATTTCAGCCACCTTTGATATTTTTTGGCAAAATATTAATTTTTTATATTTTAATATCTCAATATGTTTTACGACAGATAAAGCTTTGGTATACCAAGATCCAAATTCGTATTGGTTAGTTTTGATGAGAGGACTTCCTGGATCAGGAAAATCATACAAAGCAAAGTAAGTCAATATACTGTTTCATGAAATTTTTGATGTTCGGCTCGTTTTGGTTGTTGCAATACAGTGAGTATCAAGATTGTTTTGCTATGCATCTCATGTGGAGGAGGCTTCTTCTTGGTGATAAGTATTTACGCATATAAATACGCTATCAGGTATTAGGTATTAAAAAGTAATCAAACTCGTGATAGACAGTCAAATCTGTAGGAACAGTCGACATTTTGTCCTTATCATTTTATCATGTCTACCTTATATTTCTTTATATTTTTTCAAGATTTTTTCAAGATTTTACCATGTCTACATTAAATTTCTTTACATATTTTAAAGAGAATTGGCTGGACAAAGAGGAACAATATTTTCAACAGATGATTATTTCATCGATCATATTGGCAAGTATGTGAATTTTCATTGGCCCGGTTTCCTCACTAAGTCGATGAAACACGCAAAGTGTAAATAGGCTAAGAGATCTATACATTCTTTTTGTTTGTATTACACTGTATAGGTTTTAATAAGTACTATTGTGTGATTGACTAGTGGAAAATTCTTCTGCGGAAAAATTAGTTAAGTTCAACCTTTCCACCGCTCACATACAAACGTGCTTTTATGATAACGATTGAACGTAAAAGCCGTTTTTTCTTCGCGTTCCGTTTGCTTAGCGGAAATTCGGTTTATCGCAATAAACTACAATTTTGCTGTAAGCTATACACAAACCACTGCATTTTTATAATTTTAAACGTGTTTTTTTTTTCGGCTTCCGTAGCTTTTGAAAACAGTCGATCCCAGAGTAAAAATACAAACTGTGAATGTGGAACAGTTTCCAACATTTTGTTGAGTGTATTATGTATGATAAGAAAAGTAAAGAAAAAACAAAATGCCCCTTGATAAACTGATGAATATCGCAAAGTTTCTTTTTTAGCTATAACTTTGATGCAACGAAATTACAAGAAGCACATAAGTGGAATCAAAGCGAAGGTTATTATTCTATTTTGAAGATAAATTTTTTTTTAAATGTCGTATGCTATGTCCAATTTTGGAAAGCTTCCTCTTTGTGTTTTGTGGAAACAGAATCTAAATTGATAGTTCAATACTAATGATATATCTCTTATAGGTTAATGAATTTAGTAGATATATTGTGAATTGAATTTTCATGTAATAAATTGGTTCTGCTTTTACTTTTCCTGCTTGCTTTCCAATCATCTGCCAGTATAGGGGATGGATATCTGATTATCTAGCTAGGTTGTTGTCACTGAAAACATCTCGTTTAATTTAACATTTTCTTGTTTTAGTACGCAAAGCTACGGAAATAAGAATCTCCCCAATTATCATCGACAATACGAATATTGAAGCATGGCAAATGAAACCTTACGTAGCTTGTGTAAGAATTGAATTGAATCGTTTTGAAAGGTTCCAATTCTCTCAAACGTGTTTTCAATATTGACCAGTTAATGTATTTAGTAGTCTTTCCTCTCTTCTCGGATTACTAAAATTTTCCATTAGCAGTGGACTTAGTAGAGACCATTAAAGTTCAGCTATATCACTTCCTGTCTTTATAAATTGCGAAAAATTTTAACTTATTTTTGAATAACCTAGAATATTAGAATACGTTAGGTATAACAAGCGCTAGAATCTATAACAATTTCGTCATTTTTTGAATATACATCCGTACTCTGACATCGATCTTGTATTTCTTCAGAATTTAATGATTTTTATTGCAAGGTGGTTGAATTTAATAATTGTACTAATACTTCTAGAACGGTGAACAGACCTTGAGTGTCAATGAATGTCAACCCCCATGCTTTGAAATCATTAAGATCACCATAACGTATCATTAATTTCGACACCTATTACTAAAGAATATTTTTCCCTTTTTGTTTCAGGCTTTAAAAGCAGGTTATCAAATTGATATTTGGGAAATGAATACACCATGGGCTTTCAAAGCAAGTGAATTAGCAAGGTAATTTGTTGTAAAATCATTAAAAAGGTATTCACAAAGCTTCCATCTTCTTATCATATATTCTTTTTAAGTCGAATCTCATTGATTCGGATACATCTAATTGTAATTGCAATCCCTTGCATATCGAATTAATGAGAGTAAACTTATCCATAGGTGCTTCTTAAAGAATTTCCTGAAATTTCTGACGAAAGCCTTTGTTGCGGTTCATTTAATAAATTTACTGCTATCTTTCGGCAACGTAGACTATCCTCTATTTCTGCTTCTCCACTCAATGATTTATCAGTGCTTTTTTCTATATTTTCACCTTTAAATAGCATATTTAGGTACTTTAAAATTAAATCGTTTACTCTTTATAAAGGAAAAACAATCATGGCGTTACAAAAAGTGCTCTTGAACGACTTTTGGATCGATACGATAAGAATGTTACCGTGGATACCCTAAAAGCATCAATCAATGAGGTGCCAATGTCGCGAAATTCCTCATTTGGAAACAAAATTGCAGGCAATTCGGCCAATTCAAATAAAGACATTTTATACCATAAGAATCAGCGGTTGGAATCACCTCGCGAAAGAAATGCTGTTCAACCTGGGGATCTTTATTTTGATGAAAATTATAAACCTATCAGCGAAAATGTGCCAAATATTAATTCAACCAACAATTTACTATCTTCTTCACCTAGACAGATTACACAAAAACCTGTTAGTTCATTTAAAATTTCTGTCGATTTTTTATTTTTTGTTCGGAAAGAGTTTCTTTTAATTTCAAGTCTTCAATAGGGTTTATATCGATGAAAAATTTATCTATTGAGAAATAACATGGACTTTAGCCACGATAGTTAGTCAGTTATTTTTATACTTCCCAAGTACTTCACTCTCGTCAAAAGGTTTTGTTGTTTTAAAAAATGATTCCATGCATATTATTTTATTTTCTACAGATAAACGAGACAAACGATTTGTCATCAGGGGCGATTTTACGATCAACGAGAGAGCCACCATTGTCTTCCAGTCCATTAAACTCATCCTCTCTGAAAAATAACAAAGGTTTGCTTTAAAGCTTCTTTTTGTATTTTCAAATATGGTGCCTGATTCTGTTACGAGATATAAAGGTGTCTTGTTTCAATACTTGTTCGAATGTTTACGCAAGATTATATTATTCAAATTTTTCTTTCGATTTCAGATGATGACCAACAAATCAGGGTAAAATATTCAAATTTATGTACTTTGTATTTCCACCATGATTATCCCTTCTCCAAAAAATTACAAAAAATTTCGCAGATGAGGAAAGTTTAGCTGTAAAATCTTTGAAATTTTTTGACATAATTTGACTAAAAAAGTATTAAACGAAAATTTCCGAATTTTTCATTGAGAAAAAGATTCTTGAAGATAAGTATTTCTTCCAATTTTTGAGAACTAAAAAACTTTGAAAAATTTGAATTTTGATCACCTATCTTCATAAAATTTGCACGTTACGTATTGATGTGAATTATGACACCACATTCTCTAACATGATAAGCGCTCAGAGAATGCGTGGAAAAAGCAAATATATGATTTAAGAGAATTTGTTTTTATAGGATTCATCAGGAAAATTATTGACATCAAAACAATTGAACATTCGTGAAACCCTACATGATCGATTCCCTACCGTTGACAAAGAAGCACTAGATAATGTTTTGGAAAGTTGTAGGTAAGGATAATATATAAAATTGTAGACAATACTTGACAATATTACTAAGGGAGTGAAGATACGAATTTTTTCTCAAGAACTGTCTTTCCTTCATTTTCAAAAGTTATTAGCAAATAAAGTTATTTCATATTCTCAGTTTTTTCAATATTGAATGATTCCGTGTTGTACGCGTTGCTTATGCGTATGATTACGCGCGTTGTACGCAGTGCTCTAAGAACTGATAGCAGTTCATTAAAAACTTATCCTGCTATCCTGGGTAAATAATCAAATCCTTCATTCCCTGTGATTTCAATTAAGATTTGGTTTTCGTGACTAACATGTTGAGATTTCTTCGTTTTACGACTAGTATTATTTCTTTAAACATAAAAGGTTACATGCTGATTATTAAGAAATCTGAATTTATAACTATTATTTATTATTGTTATTGTTATTATTATTATTATTTTCAAATGTCTGAATTTCTGTACCCAGGGTCTACTTTATCTGATTTTCTCTGTTGACAGTTTTAATTTGGAAGCATCGACAAATTTCATTCGATATAGCGGTGTCAAAGAGAGAGAACCAACTATCCTGAGATCCAAAAAGTCTGACAAAAGTACAACAAGTACACCGAAGAAAACTGAACAATCTAAAAGTCAAGAAAATGATAATATACATGAAGAAATTGAAAAGACAATGGATTATACAGAACCACCAAAGGTTGTCCGGACTTGTCAGGGTGCTGAAGCTAGTAGTCTATTGGGCAGCCCGGGACCAAATACTAAAACAAACAACCCGGGAAAAAATACAAAAACAACGGGAAAATTGACTAAAATTATAGACTCGTTTCGAGATAGTTTTGTTGATTTTGGAAGTGAAGCTGAAGCAAGTAGTGCTAAGGAACCGTCACCGAAAAAATCTTATCAAGATGGTTATAATAAATACATTGAGTATAATTTACATTTCTTATACGAAACTTTCCCTGATCTTAATAAAAAATATTGTGAGCAATGGTTGAAACGCTATAATGGAGACTTGGTAAAAACTTGTGATTATTTATCTCGAGTATCGCAACCTGTTGACGAACTTCCTCAAGATGAGGATGGTGACATTGTAGAGGATTTTGAAATGATTGACCTGACAGAACAAGATGAACACCAGAAAAAGATTGACACAGATTTGGATGAAGGTCTGACTATGAAGCCAATTGGTGGATTGTTTAAGTCAGAAGGATTGGGAACAAGTTTAGAAGATGGTTTCTTGGTAGCTATTGATAAAACATTAGCTGTTGAATTGAAAAATAAATTTGGCTCTACAGACGACTTCAATGATGGTATTTATTACATCTTTCGCACGTTGCAAAAATTTATTTTCGATCCCTGTTTTAAACAGTGGGTTATAGAAGTCACATTGAAACTTCTTACAAATAAAAAAAGTGAGTTATTTATTTCTTGGATAACTTGAAAAGTGTAAATAAACCCTCATAAGTTGTAGTTGAGTATTTTGAAAAGAATCTAGTCGTTTATTTTTCGGAAAGCTTGATAATTGAAAACCCTTCAAAACTAGTTTATTTTTTGACAGCTATTACCTGGATAAAGTTGGAGCTGGTGTAACTTTTCATTGATTCTTTGTTTGCATTAAACTGCCTTACATCCGCCGCGAACGCGCGGTTTAGCAAATGGAAACTTGTGTAAAATGTTTGACATGGTGACGGAGATTTTCCACGACAAGAGTTCATCTGATCGCACGATATTAATTTCGCAAGAAAGACTTTCGTAATCATTTTGAATAATATAACAATGCTTTACTTTAATCCCAGGGGAACTTCAACATGAAGATTTTGTTTTTGAATTGGATGAGGATGTCGCCAAACAGATGTATAGTCTATGGACGAAAAATCTAAGAGTAAGTAATTATCATAATGTTAATTTCCTTTCATTGTGTATAGTAATACTCTCATATATTTTTATTTGGCAGTTTAGCTTAATCAGTAGAGCGTTCTCCTGCAAATTGCAAGGTTGTGAGTTCCATCCCGGCCGACCTCCGTCTGCTTAGTATAGGCTAGGTAATTTGGCCTATGTCGCATTCCATGTCCCAGATCTAGCACTACGAGAAAAGGGGATAAGCACCCTTGCTAACGGCTGCTACCCATACTACTTACAATACATTATAGTCTCGATAAGTCAAACCTCGAAAAAGTTGGATTGATTGCCTTGGTCCATAAATGTTCGCTTAGGTGGGATTTACAGGAAATTCCTCATTATTAACCACTTCAAAAAAAAATGTAAAAGTCAATGGTTTTTGAATGAAGAGCGTCTTTAATCTTTCAATTTTTAAATTTCAAGTTTATCATTAACACAACTTTACTGTTTGCGCACTTTGCTTTTTATCTTACTGCTGAATTTTAATTATAAATGTTCAGTTGAATTCGTAAATTCTTTCCTTAAGTGGTACTTTCAAATTCAGCCTACTTCCAAGGAGATTCGGTTGACTGGTACATTCGCTAAGTGGGAATTTTTCGGTCCCTTGAGAGTCCAGCTTATCGACAGTGTACTGTACTTAATTGCTTCCTTATTGTTATTGTGCTTGATAGGCTAAGAAGAGGAAAATTGAATCACTTGAAGAAGGTATGATATACACTATAAGACTCAGTTTATACGATATATATTTTAGCATCAGCAAGGAAAGGTTTTGGTACCTATATCCTTTCTAAAAGCTATCTTGTTTCGAAATGGGCTTTGATTGCGAAAGTTTTCGAGAAAAAATCTCTTGCATTGAAAACTGGATACTTTTGACGGGCTTCACTTAATTAGCTGTACAGTGGTATCGGCTAGGTATACATTGAAATGGAAATGTTAAACTTTGTGTAAAATATCATTTCTTGTTCTCATCTGTATGTACATTTAACAGAGCAGTTCTGGATATCCAATATTGAAAATGGCAATGTCCTATATTCTTTGGGTCTGCATGATTATAGAATCCCATGTCTCTTCCGAAATGCTTCGCGAAATGAGATTTCGGCTGTGCTTTGAGCATACTATTCAAGATGTACTTTTGGATTTCTGTCCATTATAAAAAGGTAGATCTTCACTAAGTTTTCTTCCTATCATCAGGCTATAATATTTACTCTTAATAAGTTTAAAATCACTTTTTCCTTTTAGATGAGCGTTTAGCAAAACAATTACAAGATGAGGAGGATAAGGCATCACAGGAAAATGGGGATAGTGGAAAAGGAAAAACCAAAAAGAAACGAACTGTTTTTGATGTTGATCCTTTACACAGCAAACAAATTGGTTCTTTTAGTCCTTCCAAAAATGCATGGAATATAGTCGGTATGTAACTCGTTAAATTTATAATTTTATAATTTGCACCGGAATTCTTATATGTTTCATAAAACGAGATAGGGGACAGTGTCAGGGCGTCCTGAAGTATGACAATATTTTGAATGTGTCTATATGCGTTTGATATTATGGATTTTTTAGAATCTTTTTATCCTAGTTCGACACTTGCTATAATAAAGTACCTCAACGTCTGAAAATGTTCCCGTCTTAGAACTATGAACTTGACAATAAAAGGGTGAAGACAAAAAGATGATTATCCAAAATAAAATCTTTCAACCTTGTATACATTCTTACGAAACTCTTAAAAACTTTTAGCAATTTTTAACCTTCGAATATTACAAGTTTCTTTTTCCTTTTATATTTAGATAATAACCAATTAACTCCTATAGAGGTAAGTTGTGGAACCTTTAGTACTCTATTGACTCTTTAATGCTTAGTAGATAATCAAAGAATAAAATTTTCCTATACTCGCATCTTTTTACGAATTGAGGGTGGTATGTTCAATACGCAAAAGGCTGTGTATGTGGAAAACGCCAAGTCAATTTCTATTAAAGCGGTTTGTTGTTTTTTAAGGGCATCAGAGGTGAACGTTTAACATTGAAGCAAGTGAATTCACGTGAAAGACTTTATTCTATGTTCCCCGGAGTCCACGAAGAGTCTCTTGATCAAGTATTAGAGGCAGCGAAGTAAGATTTGTTTATTTGTGATACTGTAATTTATCGACTTAATTGTTTCCATTTTATTGTTATAAATTCACTAATATTTTGACAAAACTTCCATTTTAAGCTTCAATTTGGAGTTAGCGGAGAAACTTGTGACGTCATCAACAGGTGCCGTCAAGAACACGACTCTTGAGAATGATTATTCTGATGAAGGATGGAAGAAAGTTGTATCTCCTCCTCGCAAACGTTTGAATCAATTAAACTCCCCCGCAGTGATTCAAGTTCAGGATAACGAGGATGGTGGAGTGTTTCAAAGCATGGCAACTAACAACATTTCCTATCAAGAATTACGAGCAGAGGCCGAACTTCACGCCCAAAAACGTCGAGAATACCTACAAAAAGCAGCAGAAGCTTACCAAGCAAAAAACGCAGGATCTGATTATTACGCTGACAAGGTAAGAAAATTTTCTTATATTCTGATGGTGTAGACAGAAATTGACAAAAAGAGTTTACAAAGGCCAGGTATTAATAATGATGCAATTGGGAGTTTGTTGTCTAGAAAAAATTGATTTGATAACGAGGCATGACTTGAAAATATTAGTCTCGAGAAAAGTCTCTACTAATTGTATGAAGTCCTTTTATTACGGTAGCAGCCATAGGCGGCTAACGTATTAAAATTGCTTCTGTACTACTGCTGCTGCTGCTGCTGCTACTG
>JAUBWS010057734.1:0-16266 GCA_032270445.1 Darlingtonia californica | reverse complement strand
TGCAGTGTAGTGTTTTGATTTTGTACTTGGCGGGAAAATCTAAACATTCGCCGCGCGTAAGAAATGAAACAGCCGTGATCTGAGAGCAAAGAAATTTTTACATTTTTAGAACTTCTAGATTGCTAGAAAATGCATTGATTTTGGTAAGTTGTATAGAAATAAACAACGACAACACTGACAATACTAAGTGGTATATTTCTCATATACCGGTATAAATTCAGCTTTTTACCGAAATACCATCCACAAAATTGGCAAAATACCAGTAGCGACGACAAGTCGCAATACCGTTTTCCCATCAAAATCTTTGCGAATCCCGAAATACCGTTCAAAAATCTATCCCGTTGTACCGTTAAATAGGAAGCCTACCCCCTAAAATTTTGGAACTTTTGCTAAAATTCATCTTGTACATAAAAAACAATTTGAAAAGTTTTTGCCTATTGCCATGAAGACAACTTTAGTTTAGCAGAGAATATGGAAGAATATTACGTCATGAATTTTTTGTGACGTCATTAGGTAAATTGTGTAAGTAGAAAATATTTCCTGGTGGAATATCTATTCACTTGAAAAGTTCAATAAATAGCATTCATAGCATAAGTGCTTGTATAGAATTCAATCAAAAACCAGCATGCAGTTTATTATTTTCTATTGCTACTAATTCAGAAAAATTGCAGGAAAAACTACGATATAATTAAATTTATGGGATATTTGACTTTTAGTGGCAAGAACAGGAACTCCGAAGATTTGCCGTTTCCGAATCGATTCAATTTCCCATTTTTTATTTTTTTTCAAATCTCCTTTAATTTATTGAAACAGGCTCCTCATTAATCTTCAGGCCATTTTGAATGTCTTTTTCCAGGTTTGTGATTTCAAATTTAAGCAGCTACCGTAAATTTTCCAATCAATCAGGTCACTATGGCCAGCCAAGGTAAAAAAAAAACTTAACAAACGTATTGAAATGTTTAATGAGTAGAATTCTCAGAAGTAGAATTTAGAAGTGAGTGCAAACATTTCTTTGTCAGTTTTAGTAGGTATAAACATGTTTGAGATCTGCTATATATATTATTTTCTTTCTAAAACTATATTTGTGTGCTGCTTGAGTGAAATTGGTGTGCTAAGAAAATCCTAGCCAGCAAGTTACTACACAACCAAATTGCAAATACAAACCGCACAAGAAGTAGGAATTTTTTAAACTATAATTAAACCAACCCAAATTACAAACATTGTTACAATTGAAAACCATACTGCTTAATTCTAATGAAATCGTGGATGTCTCTCACTGAAACACCGATTTGAAAAGACTCTACCAAAATCTGAGGTAATAATTTATTCACTCATAACTCGTACTGATGATGGCAAAGCTGAATTTACAGTTAAGAAAGTAAATGAGCACCTCCGTCAACTGCATATAAATATTTTAGACAACTCTAACATCAGCCAAAAGGATTTGGGAAAAGAAGGTCTTCATTTGTCAAAGTTTGGTAAAGTGAAGTACGCTAAGAATATCAATGAAAAGTTGAAATCGATGTGTTGATGGGACGAAAGTCAAGTTCAGCAGCCACCTGATCTTCTTGAATTGAAAAAAAACTGAAAACCAATTGTAGGAATAATGTGCTATTAGGGTATGTGAACATAATCTCTATTAGGAACAAGCTGGAAAGGCTTTTTCTAATTGTACAGGATAATTTTGACGTCCACTGTGTTGCTGAATCTAAACTCAACCAGACTTTCCCAATGCTCAATTTATAGTAAATGGCTATAAGCCTCCATGTAGGCTGGATATTTCAGATACCAGTGGTGGTCCTATTCTTTACGTGAAACAGGGTTTACCCTTCGTTCGCTTATATGATTTCAGTCTACCAGAGATTAAACAAAGAGAACCCTGAATTTTTATGGGATATTTTTGTCTTAAAAAACAGATTTTTTTCCCTCTGTTCAGGTCATACCCTAGTCTTACCATCAACCAAAACCCAAAATTTCGGACAAAATTCTTAAATTTTTAGGGGAAGCCTATTGAATGATTGTCCACAAGAGTTGCAAAATAAATAATAAATTGCAAATAAATGAATAAATAAAAAAACCTTTATATTTGCAAACCGTTCACTACTTTTACACATTTATTTTCATGAATTTGAGTTTTATTGTATACACAAATTTTTTTAAACAATTGACTGGATAAATTTTCAAAATTTCACGTTGTGGTCGGTTTGTCGTCAAAGTCCATGGCGCAGACTGGCGCAGACTGAAAACGTCAATTTTGACCAGCATATGAAAACTGTTCACCACTTTGATCTACTAATCTATAACCTTGAGTCTTAGAATACCACGCACCTTATTTAAAAAAAATGCAATGGGTAAATTTTCAGAACTAGGCGTTGCGGCAGGTTTGTTGTCTACAAACGGCGCAGACCCGGTCAACTAGTCTTTGACCATTTTGTTCCAATTTGATAGCATACTTGCTATATTCAAAAACTCCTGGTGGCATTTAAGTAAGAAATACAAAGTTATCAGAAGTAGAACGTAAAGTTTTTATTACTGATGTCGCACGAAGTTTGATTTTTGAGGGATTTATCGTTCATTCTTTCACTTTTCTTGCTGAATAGATCAAAATATTTGTACAAAAAAATTGAATGTTCATGTTAATCGGTTCATGGTTATAGACAGCGCATTAGATTGATGGCCAAGTACAAATTGCATAACGCATAATGCATAATACATAGTGCATGAAAATTGAAATCAGCAAATATACATGCTATTGACTTCAAATTTGGACCAGGACTCTGTAATGCCAATGTGAGTCCATTCTAGTATTTCAGTTCTGCCACCTGTCTGCTTGATCTTTTATTGAACAAAAACTGAAATCTTTAATAACTTCACTTCTATTGTTTTGACTTGAAAATGTAATCATTGGTAGGTATTATATAAACAAAATTTAAAAATTTCATGCAACCAACGTTTATTTTACAGACCACAAACAGTTTTTCATACTTCTATTCTGCAAAATACACATTGAACATGTAGTATTATTTTCTTTGAGTTACTCTAAGTAATATCTCCCTATCATCAAAATTTCAAATCAAAACAGCTGATAGATTTTAAGTTTTGTTCTGTAAAATACCAACTAAACAGGTGGCAGAAATGAAATTTTCAGAATGAACTTACAATGGTATGACAGAGTGCTGGAAAAAATTAGTAACATATGTAGTTTTTGAGATATTTCAAATTTTATGCGTTATGCATTATGTATTATGCATTATGCAATTTGTACTTGGCCGCAGCTGGTAAACGGCGAAACTAGGAACAAAAACGAATAGACGAGGCACTAACACAAACAAGACAGGGACAAAACAATGACAATAACATAAATGGTGAAGAAGGACTAGAAAATGAGGGGTGTGCAGAAATGTATAAAAGTTAGAGTGTGTGTGTGAAATCTCATAGAAGAGAAAGGGAAATTCTAGAGATAAGAAAAAAGCGAAAGAAACATCAGAAGGAAAGTATGGAAGAGAAGTGAAAAAATATTAGGAAAAATGTTAATCTGATTAGAGTACAGCCTAAATGTGTGAATATCATCAAATGTGTTGTCATGATAGAAAACACACTTACTGGCTGGTTTGCTGTTAGGGTTGGTATGAGACAAGGTTGCATTCTGTCCCCAACATTGTTTAATGTCTTCTCAGATTTTTTATTGAGGAAAAATTTCTAACTCTCGTGAATTCCACCTAACACGGGACATCTCAACTGTTGTGAGACACCACGCTTATTTCTGCATTGTTGGAAATCTTAGATTTTGCACACAAGAGTTGTAAAAAATTAAGGACTCAAAATAACGCAAATAAATACAAGGTGATTACTCCTAATCCTTTATGTAACATCTAAATCGAAGAAGAGCCTGTTGGAAAAGTGGAGGATTTCGTCTTCGTCGGATCGGTCGTCCCTAATACTTTAAACGATGTTAAAAGGAGGATAGCTCTTGCAAGTAACGCGTTTGATAAACTGAAGAAAAATATCTGTTCACGAAGAGATATCTTAAATCGAATCAGATTGAGGTTGTTTAACGCTTTAGTCGTTCCCATTGCAATTTACGCTTTACGTGTTCGAAAATGACTGTTTACGAACCATGGCTGGTAAAACACGCCGATATAGATGTAGGCTAGTTGATATCAGAAGATCACTGGGGGTAAAGGACAATATCCTGAATATGATAAAAAAACGAAGATTGAGCTGGTTTGGACATGTCAAAAGGAAAGACTTGCCTTGTTAGAAGATCTTACAAAGAGAAATTTTCTGGAAGGAGAAGTCGGGAAAGGAAATGGTTCGATCAAATTCGTGACGATCTTGATATCCCATTGCTGACCATTGAACGTAAGGCTAAAAATCGGTCAAAATGGAAAGAATGCGTCACAAGGGAATGTACAAGGAGGGTTACGCAATTAAGTCAAGTCAAAGACCTTTGGCATCCACTTTTCGTTTAGTCCGAAAGTGGGACGTAGTTGAACGCTGATGTATAATTCGTGCCGGGTCGTTTCGTTGAATACAACTTTAAACCGGTGTGACATTTTATTTGCTAATTTTAAAACAGATACTTTATGACTGTTATTTTTTTGATTAAACCGCAATGTTGAAAGGAAAAAACACAGATCTCGGTGTTGTGGTTGAATAATTACAACGGTATCGTTGATCGGCCTTTTTTGTTCATTTTGTCAATTGATGCACTCGCCTCGAAATAAAGCAGTCCCTTAATTATTGGAACGGATAAGATATTTTTCCATTTTTTTACATAGCGCTGTATGTCTATTCGGTACAAGATTTTCTGTGTAAAATTTCAAGTCGTTTGGAAATTTTATTCAGATTTTAAGAGCATTATTAAAATTTTCTTGGCGCATATTCAAAACTTTAACTTTTCCGATGCCTTTATTTAGCCCTCACCAGTCATTAATACAACTTATGCATATTTTTTTCGTTCTGTTGTCACAACTTGCTTCCTCGACAGTCTGCAAATTTCAACATCAAATTGTTTTTCGGTTGAATGAAATGGTCTTTGTATCTGATGAATATGACCCGAAATATTGCAGGTCTACACAACCCGCCATTAATAGTGTTAAATGGTTAAGTGGTTATAATTAATGACATGATCAAAAATAATTCATTTCGCCGACACGAAATTCTCATGTAAACGGCCTCTGTACTGACCACAATATGTTTTTCTCTCCAACAAAAAAATCAACATGAGTATTTTGCATATTTAAAAAGCTTAAAAATTACCTATCGAATGCTGCTCATTAATTTGTTGCATTTATATTTCCTATGGTACACCAGTAAAAATTCCCAAGAAATTTGAACAAAAATAAGAATCGCAAAAATGTGGTTATGTATTTCCCTGTACAGTTTCATATTTTCAAACACAACAACGAAGTTAATGAATCGCTATATATAGTACATTTACACCAAATTAATGTGCTCTGAATCTTTGACTGGGTAGCAACACGGGGGCCACTCCTCCTCAAAACGATCGTTTGTTCCTCCCAAAATTTGCGTTTTGAAATCGGACCACCCTTACAGTGCAGTGGAATAACTCTCTCGTCAAAAAACCCGAAGAAAGTCTGGCAGACAATTCATGATGCACCTTTCATCCGAGCCAACATACGCAAAGAACAATACGAGAAAAGATACAAGTATATACGGAACGAAAAGAACTTTAAATTAGACGAATATATCAGTGATATTAGTCGCCTTCCGTTTAACCTTGTTTACGCATTCGAAGATCCGGAAGATCAAGTCTTCATCTTGAATGATCTTATTACGGAATGTATCGCTGAGCATGCTCTACTTCGACACACAAAGATCACTCGCCCTCCTGCCCCTTGGATGAAAAACCAAGAGATACGTCAACTTCAGAATCAAAGAAATACGCTTTGCGAAGCTGCCCATCGCACACAAGAAGAGGAGACATGGAGTAAGTTCAGAGTAATCCGAAATAAACTCAAGCAATAGATTAAATCTACGAAAAGAAACTTTACAAAGCAGCTCTCTCGTCAAAAAACCCGAAGGAAGTCTGGCAGATAATTCATCGGATATTGTCACCCAGTCCGAAAAGACTTGCACTTGATCCAGAAGCACTCGATGATCATTACACCACATTTGCTGAAAGAATCTCTACCGTGAAAGAAGCACCTGCCAATCATCTCAACACCCCAGACCAAGACAACGCCTTCAAACTCCATGCTGTTACAACTAAAGATATAAAAAAAGAACATCAATTGCTACGTAATGACTGTTCAACTGGTTATGACAATATACCTGTCAAGTACATCAAACCGGTCAAAGATTACTTGTCAACGTCAATGACTCATATACTCAATACATGCATCAAAAAGTCAATTTTCCGTCCTACTGGAAAATCAGTCGTGTTTGTCAAATACCAAAGATTGAAAACCCTCTATCTCCACAGGACTTCCGACTAATATCAGTTCTTCCTATTTTGTCTAAAGTCCTTGAAAGAGTAATCCTACGACAAACAACACAGTACATTTAAAACTTAAAAATTTACAAGAACACGCAGTCAGGGCAGTCCTAGCAGACTATTCAAAGGCTTTTGACACCGTACACCATCAACTGTTATTGAACAAATTAAAAGAACATAAATTCGTTAAAGCTACAATCAAGTTAATTGAAAGTTATCTGTCTGGGTGTAAGCAGTTTGTTCAAATTGATGATGTTAAATCTACCACGAAGAATATCAACTACAGCGTGCCGCAGGGCAGCATTCTTGGTCCGGTATTGTTCAACCTTTATGTAACCAGCATATCAAGTCAAGTTCGGAGTACCTGCCTCCAATATGCAGATTACACTAACATTTATCAGCACTGCAATTATTATAACATTGGTGAGTCTGCACAGCGTCTCGAAGATGATCTGAACTCTCTCGCACACTGGTCAACTGAAAACAACCTCGTCTTCAACCAACTCAAAACAAAAAACATCCTATTCCCCACACTTGGGATGTTCAAAGCACACAACCTTGACAATCCACACACATTTACCATTAACCATCTCCGCCAGACAATAGAACAAGTAAAGTCAACAAAGATACTTGGAACAACTTTTGATGAAAAGCTACAATGGAAGGAACACATCAACAAGCTGCTGTCGATCGGTTACTCAACACTGAAAACTATCAAAAGAAGAGACGCCTACAGAAGCTTCAAAACGCAGCAACCAGCTACGTTATGAATCGGTAAAGCAGAACTTGCGACACCATCAACCTGAACTGGCTCTGGCTAAATGAAAGAATAGAGCTCTCGGTAGCAAAGATATCCTTCAAATCCATTCACGATGTGTTATGGTCAGAAAGTCTCAAAAATCGGTTCCGTGAACCGAACGAACAGCTACGAATTGCTGAAAACCACAAACTTCCTACTTCAACTGTTAAGAACTCGTATCTAGATGTTACCAGCAAAACATTTAATGACTTACCTACGAACATTCGTACCGAAACAAGCTACAAAAACTTTCTTAGAAAATGCAAGAGATACCTAAGTGACAAAGCTCTTGCTAGAAAATATATTGAATGACATTTTATGAAAAAGAAAATGAAAAAAAGAGGATATATGTCAGTGTGACTAGTGTCGTCCTGTCCATTGTTCGTGAGTGGCGAAGCACCACTATAACCAGCCCGGTTCTTTCTTATATGTTTGTGATGTGTCGTCTATGTTATGTGTTTCTGGGTTGAAAGGCACAACCTTAACCCTATTATACCCGGGGGGAGGGGGGCTTTTTTTGCCCGCCGCCGAATTTATTTTTAAGAACTCCAAAAATAGTAACGCTATGCCTTTTAAATTTTGCAACAATTAACAAAAACTTATTAGACACATGTTCTGAAAATTTGAAGTAATTATCTCAATTACGTCATTAATTCTGCGCAATTATGTAACACAAGGTGTCAATTTACAACCTTTTCCAATACCAAATGGTCAGAAATTCAACTACTAATATCTTTTGATGAGGTAATGATATTAACTTGAAACTTTCACAGGTTGTTAAGTTCAATAAAAGAATCATGCTGAATATAAAAAAAATCATGATGACGTCATCATTTCAAAATGGAGGCGGGGCCAATTTGTGGCGGATTTGGCGTCCCATGGTGCCTCAGGACTTGATTTTTATGAAAATCTGATGACATACATACGAAAGGTCTTTCATTTGACTTGAAAAATTTCAATTTGTTTGGGAGATATAGCTCTGTAAAGAAAGGTATTTTTTTTAAGGAAATTGACATTTGTGATGACGTCATAAGGTAACCATAGCAACCAATGTTTATTCAGCATGATTTTTGTAGTTGCCTTATTGAGGGCTACCTCCATACCAAATTTCAAGTTTCTGGCATAAGACAATCTGAAGTTATGGCCGCGGACAAAAAAAGCTACAAAACCTCAAAAAGCCCGGGTACAATAGGGTTAAGAAGCCCGTTTTTTCGTTTATAGTTATAAATTATTTCGTTTAATTATGTTTTTTTCCCTTTTTTAACACGAATGCATGCACATTAACTCATAAGCTATTTCGGTAGAACAGCCAATTGTAAAATTTGGAACTGAAATATAATCCGTTATTATTATTATTATTATTACTATTATTATTATTACCTTACCTTACCTATCCCATAGTCATAGCGACCGTAGGGGTGCTTGTAATGATCTGGCAACGAGGTCTTTCCATCCTTCTCTATTATTACTTTTTCTCATCGTTTCACTCAGCTTCAGTCCCGTCCATTCCTTGATGTTGTCCTCCCATCTTTTCTTTTGTCTGCCTCTTTTCCTTCCTCCTTCAAAAGTTCCTTGTAGGACTGTCTTCGAGAGTCCTGAAGATCTTGATACATGTCCATACCACTTTAGTTTGCTTCATTTTACAGTGGTAAGGAGTTCTTTGTATGGTCCAATTGCTCGTCTGATTCTACCCTTTACTTCATTATTGCTGATATGATCTCTGTAGGAGATGCCCAGTATTCTTCGAAAGCATTTCGTCTCAGTTGTCTCTATTCTCTTCATTATGTCTGCTGTCAGTGTCCATGTCTCGCACGAATATAGAAATATTGACAATACTAGGGAACGCATCAGTCTGATTTTGGAAGTTAATGAGATATTTCTGTTCTTCCATATGGTATTCAGTTTTGCGAGTGCTGCAGTTGTTTGACCAATTCTCGTCAACACTTCATGCTTGGAATCTTCACTTGATATGTATGATCCCAAATATTTAAATTTTCAGACACACTCTAGCTTATCTCCGTTTGCTCTTGTGTCGGTGGTAATACCATCGGCATTATTGGTCGTGAGTCTAGTCTTCTCTGTGCTTATTTCCATTCTGAAGGTTGTTGATGTTTTATTTATCGTTTCTACCAGGTTTGCTAATTCTTCCTCTGCCCCTGCAAGACTGTCAATGTCATCCGCGAAACGTAGATTGGTAATTTGTCTACCTTCGATACTGACTGTTCCTGTGTGGTCCTCTAGTGCATCTGTCATGATTCTTTCTAGAAAGATGTTAAAGAGCGTCGAGGACAGTAAGCATCCTTGTCTAAGCCTGATTATGGTCCTGAACAATTCTCCAATATCACATCAAATTGTGATTATTTGATATAATATCAAATTGAGGTATACTGCACTGGTTGCTTTGTTTAGAGGTTTTCTATGATTTTGATCAGGTTGGCATTGATTTTATATTTCCTCATAGTCGCCCACAGTGCTGCATACCAGACTCTGTTGAATGCCTTTTTGAAGTCAATAAATAAATGATGAATATCTCGTTGATGTTGCTGGTATTTCTCACAAATATCCGAAAATTAAATATCTGTTCAGTTGTGCTGCGACCAGCCCTGAATGCAGCCAGTTCTTTCACGATTATCATATTAGCCTGAGGTTTTAGCCTATTCAGTATGATTCTCAGCATTACTTTGCTTGGGTGACATATAAGGCTGATGGTTCGATAATTTTTACACTGTTACAGATTACCTTTCTTCGGGATGGTTATCCACTAGTGGCTGTGTCCACGGCGTTGGCTAATCACCTGTATCCCAGATCCTGTTGCAGATTAGTAATAATCTGTCTATCATCGCCTCTCCTCCTGCTTGAATTAGTTCTCCAGGAATGTTGTCCACTCCTGCCGATTTACCCTTTTTCAGTGCTTTCACAGCTTCTTCCACTTTTGAACGAAGGATAGGGTGATTGTCAACGTTGGTTGGAAGTGGGACGTTCAGTACTTCTGGGTTTCCATTGGCATTGTGATTGTACAGCTCCGAACAATATTCAGTCCATCGTTTTAGTATCTCATTTCCTTCTGTGAGACACTCTCCATCTTTGTTCTGTATGGTGGTTGTGCGACATTGTTTGGTGGTGGTCAGGTTTTTCACCATTTGGTAGGCTGTTTCTCCTTAGACTTTCTTTAACATCCTTACATTGATCCTCAATCCAAACCTCCTTTGCCTTCTTTATGTTTTCCTTGATTGACTTATTGACTTCCTTTTATTGTCGTGCTCCTTCGGGTTTATACTTTTTGTTTTTTAGTTCACGTCTTAAACCGCAAAGATTGAGGATTTCGTTGATGACCTATGGTTTGTTAATTTGTCTATACTTTCCAAGGATTTCATTGGCAGATTCGATCACTACATTATTAAATGATTCGATCATTGTATCCATGTTGTGGTTAATATTCTCTGCATCAATGACAGCAAGTGGAGCAAACTTCGAATCATTGCTTCGAATGCTTCTGCTATTTCTGAATCTTTTAGTTTCTCAAGGTCAAATTTCATCCTTGTGAAACCCTTTAACTCTTTTCAGATGGAGTCGAAAGGTCAACATTACCAGCGTGGTCACTACCAATATCCGCTTCCGGGAATGTTAGCGTGTTTTGGCGATGTTAATACTCGACTGGAAACGCCTATTAATCATGGATGTAGTCGATTTGGTTGTGGTACTTTCCGTTTGGACTATGCCAGGTCATTCTCCTTGACGTTTTGTGTTTTCCAAACGTGTTTGCAAGCATCAGGTTGTTAGTACTAGCAAATTCTAGCAGTCTTAAGCCCCTTTCGTTGGTTTTTGCATTACTGAAGTCCCCGCAGGTGCCTCTCCAGTTTTCAAAAGCATCAGTACCTACCTTGGCATTCCAGTCACTTTGTAATACAAGGATATATTTCTTAGGGGTTTGGTCGACAACCTCTTGTAGTTCGGCATAAAAATCTTCTACTACCTCATCGTCATAATCTGAAGTGAGAGCATATGCCTGAATTATTGTGGTATTTAAGGGAATTGCTTTCAAGCGAATGGTAATGAGTCGGTTAGATATTGGTCGATAGCACATGATGGTGTTGACTATGTCCTTGTTTACGAGGATTCCTACCCCGTGCATGTGTTTGTTGTCTCTGCCACTGAAGAACAGTTTGTGGTTTTCCTGGGTAGACATTTCGCCGATTCCCTTCCATCTTACTTCACAGAGTCCTAGGATGGACCACCGATATCTTTCCATCTCATGGGTCAGTTGTTTCAGTTTCTCTGTATCATTTAGTGATCTTACGTTCCATGTGCCAATGACAATGTTGTTTCTGCCACGAATGTGTTTTGTTTATTATTATGGGTAGACTTTTTTCACACCTCCTGAACACTCCTAGATTCCAGCAACACTCTAAAAAAAGTCGCTTTTTCGGAGTGAAATGTTTTAATATAAGTGGTTGTCCTTTTACATATTTGTTTAATATCGCGGCAATCGCGCGCAACTACGAAAACGAGGCTTTTACATTAAAATGTCTTCAGCAGAGTGAAAGGAGTGCGAAAAAAAGTAGAAAAAAGTTGGATGTATAACTGGCTTGAAAACTTGTTTGAAATAGGAGTATAGGACACTCTTTTCACTCCTTAATTCTTTTCACTCCTACTAGATAGAGGGAGTGAACAGAGTGAGTGATTTCACTCCTTTCACTCCTGTTCTGGTTAGAAAAAAGTCAAATGTAAGGAGTAAAAGGAGCATAAGGAGTGAAAAAGACATAGAAAAAAGTGGCCTCACTCTTAAAAACATACCCAGACAGTGCATTTTTGTAAATTTTTGTACCCTTACAGTGCAGCAAAACACGCAGTTTCCTTAACAAAGCGATCGATTGTGGGTGGAGAGCGAGGGGTGGGGAGGCGTTAAGAATTTTTATATGGATTTATTTTATTCAGTATTAAAAAGTTCATATTTGAATTTCGAGTTAATTGATTGCCAATTTTCGACCCTTGCAGTGGATACAAGTAAAATCCAATCCTTACAGTGCATTTTTCCAACACCGAAATAAAATTAATTAAATCGGCCTTAAATCCCGTATTCAAAACCATATGAGTGTCCCCCGGGGGTAGCATCGAAGCAAACTTATCTGTATTTATCTCGTTTACGTTAGAAACATCTTAAAAAAAGAAGCCATTATGGGGCCACATTTTTCTATGTCTTTTTCACTCCTTATACTCCTTTCACTCCTTACATTTGACTTTTTTCTAACCAGAACAGGAGTGAAAGGAGTGGAATCATTCACTCTGTTCACTCCCTCTATCTAGAAGGAGTAAAAAGAATTAAGGAGTGAAAAGAGTGTCCTATACTCCTATTTCAAAACAAGTTTTCAAGCAAGTCAAACATCCAACTTTTTTCTTCTTTTTCCGCACTCCTTTCACTCTGCTGAAGACATTCTAATGTAAAAGCCTCGTTTTCGTAGTTGCGCGCGATTGCCGCGATGATAAACAAATATGGTAGCATTTACTGTGCAAAACATAAAAGCGAAAGTGAAACGAGAAGATTACATTAATGCTGAATCATGTATTTTACATTGCAGCGGTTTCTTTTGCATTGGCCGCACGCACATTAAAAAGTTTAACGAAATCCGGCAACAACAAACGTGTAAAAGGACAACCGCTTATATCAAAACATTTCACTCCGAAAAAGCGACTTTTTTCAACGCTCTCATAAAAGAAGAGTGTTCTTGGAATTTAGGAGTGTTCTGGAGGTAAGAAAAAAGTCTACCCTATATTGAAAATATATTCGTTTATTTTCATAATATAATCGAACGTTCGAACTGCTGTCAGCCTCGATATACGATACAGTACTTTCACATGTGGAACCCGGCTATGAAACTGTGAAATAACACTATGATAATGATTATTATTACGATGATGAAAACCCGTTTGAACATATATTTCCCTTATACATGGGGAATATATAATAAGTAGTATGCAGTAGGCAATACATACATTTTGTAACTGTCAATAAATTTACGGTAGAAAATCCTTTTATTGGAAAAATAAATGACAGGCAGTTCATCCAGAGTCAATATAGAATATAGGTTTTTCTATATTGACTCTGGTTCATCAGAAAAATTTCACTGGATAGAGAAGTATTATCAAAAATTCTTGTTACCTTTTCTGTGCAACCAAACTTATAATATTGGCAGTTAATAAGTACAAGCTGACATTCCTCTTTCAAATGGTGTTCAATCTGAAATAATGAAAATTAAAAAATAATCCTTTGATGACTTGAATTCCTCTTCCATCAATGGAGAAAATGATTAATGTTTTTTTTGACTTCACATGTGTATTTAGCAATCTTTCATCCGAAACTGTTTTCGGTCTAAAAATTCCTTATTCGTAAATTCATATTTTGGCAAATGAAAAGCCTAAAACACGAAATATCTGTTCTTTTTTCTAAGAAGGTTATTATTACAAGAAATCTAGCAATAACCAAAGGATCTCAGAACACCTCGAAAAATCTAGGAGACTCAATGTTTGTACGAACATGTAAGAATCCAGGAGCCCAAGACGCAAAATATCTGTTCTTTATTTCCAGGAAAGCCAAAAAATTCCAGCACACACCAAAAGGTGTCAGAACACCTCATATTTTCCAGGAGACCATTAGAGCTTAAGACCAAACACATTAAAATCCAGGAGCCCAACGACAAAATGCCTGTTCTTTTTTTCCAGGAAAGCCAAAAAAGTCTAGAAGGCCTCAAATTATCTCAGAACACATCCATATTTTCCAGGAGATCAAAATTTTCTGCTGAAAACAATCAAATTTTCCAGCAAAGTATTTTTCAAAATATTCTCTAAACACATGAAAATTTCTAGGAAAAACATGCCTCCGAACAGATAATTTGTTGGCTGCTTTCGTATAGTTCGAGTGTAATTATTTAGCAGAATTTGTACATACAGTATGTATCATAAAGATATTTTCCTCGAAAAAGTAAACATTTATCTAGCGTTAAAAACAAAAACCTTTGTTGCTAATTTTATATGATTAGATAGCTTTCTTCAAAAGTTTTGTCATAATTTAAAAGTCAAATAGCTTTTGCTATCTAGAGAAATTGTGCTTCAAAGTTCCAAAAGTAAGTTCCGAGAAAAACGCCTTTAGAAATGAACAAGTGACAATATCCCACCAAAAACAAAAACGACAGCTTTTCCAGTCTGTCTAAAGCCGGAAAAGTAGTGAGTGAGCGAATACAAACCCTTAGCCTTTCCTAAAGGCTCATTCACATCTATGAAAGTCATTATCATATAATCCAAGCCAATAAATGTTCATCTTAACAAAACTAACGCTTGTTGTTGCTACGTGTGTCTACGCATGCACGAGGTATCAAAATAAACATACGATAACTCTGCTATTTCCTCTCTACCATTAGAAAAATGGTTTTCCCGCTTTGTTCTAGGGGAACCCCTTTAAAGAAGTAACAGCGATACAATCTCTACAAAATGGTTTTATTCATACGGTGATCAAGATGGTAATAAACATGATCAATTTTAACAATGGAATCATTTCACAAAAATCTTTTAAAAACGTGACGTTCTTTTATGTCGTTCGACCTTCGTTTGATCTTTTCTTACAAACATGACATTAAACTATAACATAGGGTGGAGAATAAGCAGCAAAATTCACTGGCTTCAGAAACGGGTGAAGACCTAGAACTTATCCACCGTGCTAATGAAGGGTCATCTGCTGGCGCGATGACCAAAAATCAACGCAAGCTATCAACAAACAAACTCACGGTATTGTCAAAACTCCTTAGAGCTTCACTGCAAACAAACATTTTCCGCAATTGGTCTCAAAAAATACATCCATTTTTCTAGGAAATCAAAATTTTTGGTCGAATACATCAAATTTTTCAGCAAAGTAGTTAACGCAATACAATATTTTTTATAAGAACCAGATACTTTTTGCTCAGCTTCAATGTTCTTATTTTTTAATCCAATTTGAGCCTCAATTTTTCTTATGGGTGGTTTATATCCCAACATGATTCCGATAATATACTGAATACAGAGAATCTATCTACAGTAAATTGCAATAGCTCTTACCAAGAGATAGCTCTACCATTGATTTTGCTTTGAGATTGATGGCTCCCAGTTAATTGGTATATCATTAAAACATTGAAAAAACATACAATATTGTACTAGAATTATTATTACATTCAACTGATAACTTTTTTCCATCTTTTTATGACCCAATTATTGCAAAATGTGTCAAGTCAATCGTTGTACCCGAAACAAGGAGATAAAAGAACCAGAAGAGAAGGAGAGCGTGGATGAGAAGATGATCTTTCTGCAATATGTGGGAAACTTACTGATAAGTTTAAATGTTCGTTGAAAAAGTTCTTAACGTTGAGAAAATTGAAAACTGTGCTCACATTTCAATCATGTAATAATAACAACATTAAGATTGGCAATGACGTTAACATCCTTGCCACGTCAAATTCCCAAATGCAATTACTGATCAAAGAAGCGTTATTTATTAATGACCTTAAGCCAAGTCTTAATACAAAAGACGAATATACAGTGTGTATCAAAAAAGTTTATCCAAGGCTAAAAACAGATAAAAAATACTCATCCATTTAGTCACTGAGTATAAGTCACTGAGTATAAGTCACTGAGTATAAGAAAATAAGAAACAAAAAGGGTGTGGTGGTGAACGAAAATCCATTATTACAAAGGGTGAGCCACCACACCCAGGAGTACGATCAACAACAACAACAACAACAACAATGGTGATGTGTTTTTAACTGTCTCGGGATGATGACCTAACCAACCACATCCCTAAATCTGGTTGAACATCTCTCAAATTTCAATGCATTATTAAATTTCAATGCATTATTACAATTGGAAAATCGGGACAGTGAATATAAGAACAGGTAAAGAGGATGAAAAGCTTGAAAGAACAGTTAACGAAATAGATAAAGCTAATCTTGCCATATGCGGCTTACAAGAACTCAGGAGACTTAACAAA
>JAUBWS010057712.1:0-16267 GCA_032270445.1 Darlingtonia californica | reverse complement strand
TTATGCTATGTGTGAGTGAGACCATTGTAAAAGACATGCGCTACATCGCTATCTTTGTTTTGTTTGTCACCATCGTAGTCAGCATGAGTTGTTGGTTAAGAGTAATTTTGGGACCAAATTGGCTTAAATTTGGTACTGGAAGCTATTTTTTGGGTCGTGTCGGCATCTTTGATCCATTTAGTGGCTGGTTTCGAGTGGTTTCGCAAAATTTCTGGGTGGTTTCGGGTGGTTTCGGATGGTTTTGGGTGGTTTCGGGTGGTTTCGGATGGTTTCTGCTGGTTTCGGCTGGTTTCGGGTCGTTCCATGTTTTAGTATGTACCGGTTTAGCGTTAACGAGAAATACATTAGAAATGTTTCATCTATTTTATGTCTTAAACATGAAAATAACTTTCAATTTGTTTGATTTTTAACACGGTTTTCTTAACACGCTTTTTTTGCCCGCGGCCGAAATTTCTTTTAATAACTCCAAAAATAATTATGTTAATAATGTTAAATTTGAGGTGATTACCTTAAACATGTCATTAATTATGCATAGTTCTGTAACACAAGGTGTCAATTTATAACCTTACTCAATGCAAAATGGTCACAACTTCATTTACTAATAACTTTTTATAGGTTAATCATATTAACTTTAAACTTTCACAGACTATTTAATTCATTACAAGAATCATGCTGAGTGTAAAAAAAACTGATATCGTCATCATTAAAAAATGACAGTGGGGCCAACAAAACAAAGTTAGAGAGAAACCATTCGTTTAGGAGATGTAGCACTTGTGGTGACGTCATCAAGTAACCATGGCAAATATTGTTTATACAGCATGGTATTCTTAATTGTGTTGTTAAGGGCTACTTTCATACCAAATTTCAAATTTCTATCATAAGCAAATCTGGAGTTATGTCCGCGAGTAGAAAGAGCCCCTCCCCCCCGGGCTACATAAACCTCAAAAAGCCCGGATACAATTGAGCTAACCGCTCGGTCACAAAACGAACTAAAGTTGTCAAGTTATGCGTGGTATACATCATCTTCGAATGCTTTGTTTTGAAAAGTTTCACCAAGTATCGGTTTTTCCTTCGTTTCTTTACTGCTTTTCTTGCTCCCTCGATTTCGTAAAACTTTGACAATGACGGCGATAATTATGATAACAAATACCACGACAACGCCGATAACAATGATCATCTTATACTTGTCATCGTCATCATCATCAGCATTAGATGTCGGAGGAAGTTGGTATATTGGTTGACATTTTTGAGATTTCCATTTACATCCGTATCGTTGACAATCGATCAATGTCCTGAAAACGATAAACAATAAACACTCTTACCTTTTCCAGTTCCAATCATCGGCAGGGCAGATGGTAAAAGTACATATTTTAAAGGCCTATATCTTGCAACATCTGGGCATTTTTAGACTTCGGGACCAAATGTTTCTGTACGTTTAATTTTGAATGAAAATTGCTTGCTGTTGGGCTGCTCTACCCTTTGCGATGTCTCGCATTTTTTTTATCAAAATGTACTTTTTCTTGGTAACGAAAAGGTCAGAACGTTGAGAAGAATCCGCAAAAAACCTATTAATGTATTATTAGAATCCACAAATATAATGCATTAAAAAACATCCACAACTAAAATGGATTCACGTCTCAAAACATAAGTTGATAAATATGCACAAGTGCAATAAATTAACATCCCAAAAAAACGATAAAAGTCAAAACAAAATTCAACTGCTTAAAACGATTTAAAATGTTTAAACCGACTCAATTCACTGTATCAGTACCTTCTCACAAAAAACAAGCTGCAATAACAGTGGCATACAACGACAAACCACTAGATAGGGTAGTGATCCACGACTTTTTTTATTTTATTGCAAAGGTGGTTTGTGGTTATAAAGTTTACAGATTGTCTATTTCACCAAATGAATGATGAACAAACTATTTCCCTGTCGGCCATTATAGCTTTCTGTTGCTAAATAAAGATTTTTTTGAAAAAAATGCGTGTCTCGCTTTGCTGATATATTCTTACCTGAATTGGAGACAATCTACAGGATAACATTCTTTTAATGATTTGACATCCACTCCATCAATTGAAATATCATTAGCATATCGAGAATGATCACGTGGTCGACAGATCAAATTTTTTTCCCTATAAGACAAAGACACAATCTTTACTTCACTTAATGGGTACAAGAAATTTACTATGAATATTTTATTTCAGACAAACACACTTTTTCTTTGACCTTTTTCTGCCCAAGGGCTCTTGAAAACCTGTTTTCTAAAATAAGTTTTGAATTGTAGCAACTTATTTTGTTTGAAACTTTTGCTAGAATTTACCAAAAAATATTCAGAAATTTTTGCACATAGCTAAAAGGACAGGTATAGCTTAACAAACAATATTGATCGTAAAAATACAGCAGCTCAACCAATTAAGTGGTTGCAAAGAACTTCGTAAGAACATTATACCAAAACTTGACACCGAGGGGGTTAAAAGTCTAAAACGATGATAATTCATTGATCAAGATAGTGTTGACACCTGCCAAATTGTTCTGTAAAAAATGATTGTTACCATGCATAATTTTGAGTTTATATTATTGCTAATTCAGAAGACTGTCATGTCGAGTTGCTCTGAATTGAAAACTGTTATCCTAACGTCTAGCTAGACTGACTTAGTGAAGACTTTTACTCGATTTATGAACTCGTCAAGACGCGAATACGTTGTGATAGGTGTCTGTCTATTGATCAACCTGGAAACAACCGATCAGCAGTCAAACAGGTCTGGGTTAGTGAGGTCATCCACAGTAAAAATCAGTCTCCATTTCTATTCTTATCGATCTATGAAAACCCAGACAGAATAAGGCTAAAATCACCACTTACGATTTTTTTATTTCGGACCAACATACTTTTTCATCAAAACAAGGTCAATCACAACTTTCTAGGTCAACATTTCTTCCACATAAAATCACCACTTACGATTCTTTTATTTCGGACAAACATGCTTTTTCTTCAAAAGAAGGACAATCACAACTTTCTTTGTCAACATTTCTTTGACATAAAACAAACGTTTACGAGTCTTTTAAATCGGACAAACATGCTTTTTCTTTAAAACAAGGACAATCACAACTTTCTTGGTCAACATTTCTTCCACATAAAACAAAACTTACGATTCTTTTATTTCGGACAAACATGCTTTTTCTTCAAAACAAGGACAATCACAACTTTCTTGGTCAACATTTCTTTCACATAAAACAAACGTTTACGAGTCTTTTAAATCGGACAAACATGCTTTTTCTTCAAAACAAGGACAATCACAACTTTCTTGGTCAACATTTCTTTGACATAAAACAAAACTTACGAGTCTTTTATTTCGGACAAACATGCTTTTTCTTCAAAACAAGGACAATCACAACTTTCTTTGTTAACATTTTCTCTACAAACTCCAAGCGATTCCTAGAGAAAGAAAAGAGATTTGATTTAACCCTTAAAACACCTGAATTAAGTACATTTTCAAAGAAAGAAAAATCCTTATCCTTTATTTCACCTTTAATTTTACACTCGGTATAAGAAAAAGCCGTAACGGGTGATATAGACCTGAAAAAGTTCACATTGTAACAATGGTAACTGCTAGTGGTAGCACTTCAGTAAATCCGTAGTTCCAATGTTGATTATAGTCGACAGACAATTTAAAGATTTTTACAGTTCAATATCCCTAATACAGGCCTATATTGCCCTAGGGGTGCCACGTCTCTTGCACAAGGTTGCTATTCCCGGTTAAAGAATATGTCCAAAAATTGCCTTAATCTCTGAAATTTCTCGCACTTAAAAGATTAATGGGCCACTTCTTCCATAAAATTAAACTTCCTGGTAGCAGTCCAAATATTTTCCTTACGCTCTTTTGTTTAAAACGTAAACGTTGCATTCTACTCACCTCGTTTGATTGAGGTTGTGCGCATGCGCATTGAACATTATTCAAGCAATTGGTTTGATGAGAAATCTTAAGAACCAAAAGATTTGTCTTCTTCAGTGGAATCAACCAATATCGAAAGCATTGCCCACTTCCTTCCAATGACGTCACCACATCGTTGAGCTAAAAATAGCAACACGTTTACAAAATGTTTTTTTTTAGGTTTTATATCCCCTAAGATCTGTTTATTGGGAAGGTTATCATCTTTCACAAAGCGTGAAATTCTACCAAATACGGATCCCGTATATTACCATATATGTATTTCTTTTTCACGCTGTGTCAAAAGCTGAATCTTCTCAAATCCATGTGGTTAGTTGAAATTCTTAAAAAGAATCTTTATAAAAAATTCTAATAGCCTCTTTTTTATAAAAACCTGATAATGTTTGCTCAGCTAGAATGTTCTTATTTTTTCGCTCATTTTAAGCTTTGATTTTTCTTATTCGTTCTTGTCCCTAAATTTTAAAAAACATTTGAGATTTCAACATAGTTTGCAATGTATAGTCTTCTCTCGACATAACTTTGTCTACCATTAGCTAAAATTGGAAGATAGGCAATTGATTAACCACAATATCACTTGGAATACATGTGATATTGCATAACAGTCTTTACTCTGTTTACTAAATTCCGCGAAACTCCCCAATTTTGAAGCAAAAATAGCTTGTAAATAACAATCAAAAAATTAAACTTAATCAATAATCCCTCTCCTATTTTTCTTTGTTATCCTTGTTTGCTCTTCTATTAAAACCTGCTCCGTCAAATAAAATCAATGTGAATCTCAAAAATTTCGTCCATCGCCAAATTAAATCCACGCCAAATTTGAAGTTTTTGTCCAACGCAAAGTTAAATCCATGCTAAATTTAATAAAATTTCGTCCATTGCATTCTCAAAAAGACCCAGTACAAATAATGTTAAGCGGGGAAGTTTGGCTAGCGTAAAAAACGGCACGGCTTAACTTTTGAATTCATTTTGTTGAGTGTGACCTAGAAACAAATGGCTCCAACAAAACCTATCCCAACATTTATTTCACTTACGGGGAATATATAACAACAATAGTTATATGTCCCAAGTATCTGTTTCTTGCTTATTTCAAATATCTAAGAAAGCTTAAATACCTCAAACATCTCATTAAGATAGACTCTACACCTCACCTCTCTGCGGGAGATCCACAAAGATTAAGTTGTATTCCAGGACTAAGAGCGGAAACTTACAGAGTAGAACCATATCTTTCGTGGTAGTTGATTATTATATTCGAAACAAGCTCTTTTTATCATGATTTTCTTTTCAAGAAAATGTTTTACTATCTCTGGTTCCTACAAAAACAAAAACAAGTTATGCAAAATTTGTAAATTCTTATTGTTTAAAATGGCAAAGCTGCACGTGCACGTCTGGTGACTGTGGATTTGGATTCTGCCGTGATGAGAAAGAAAGGCCAATGCTCTTTGGATACAGTGAAATATATTGCAGTAACACTATTCCTCTTTAAATTTGGCTAGCTCCAATCTTCATAAGCTGAAATCACTGAAATTTTCTCAATTTACGATAGAAAAGGAAACTTAAATAATTATTTGTGAACATTTCTAATACATTAGACTATAAATCTATAAATCGAACGGTCAAGAGTACAAAAAAAATCGTTCGATTTGTAGAGAGTTCGAATTATAAGGAGTATTTTGGCCTAAATGTTAGCTGAACGAACGAAGTGAAGCCGCTCTAATTGTAGAGAGTTCGACTTAAGAGTCTAGTAGAGAGAGTCTACCGTAGTTGTTCATTCATTATCTTTTCGGCAGTATTTTGGAAACTAGGAAGTCACTTGTAATGTATTTTTATATGGCCACCCTCTAGTTTAGCTGTTGCAGTTAGGGTGGTCTCCTTCTTATTTATCCACAGCCACCCAGGCTTATTTTAGGAAATAAATTCATTCATTCATACTGTAAACACTAAATTTATAGACGTATGCAGCTCGCTTTTGTCAATCTTGCCTTAGTATTAGTTTCACGCAGATACGCGGCTTGACAGAAAAAACCTTTTTATCGTTCGCACAGAGTGAAAAGCGTCCGAATACGGGTCCCGTATAATACTGTATACGGACTAATATTCTTTCATAAACGGAAGAAGTCTGGCTCTCTACGGTAATATATGGGACCCGTGTTCGGTAAAATTTTACGCTGTGTCGCTTAAAATTGTGTCTATTCATGCGCTTACCTCGCCTTTTCATAACCTTCCACAAACTTAAGTTCACTAGCACTTTACTTTTGGTTTTGACAGTAGCAACCTCTTAGCTGAACTATTTCATAGTCCGTTTAAGAAAAAGCCGTAAGCGCGCGGGCGAAAAAAGGGCCGTCGCACGAAAACGGGAATTTTACAGAGGAGAGAAAAATAAAAGTCCTCCTTTCCGGGTGCCGGTTGCTGTTATGCGAAATTTTTGCCGCGCGTCGTACTACTTAGAGTGCCTTTCACTTAGACTATGGAGTTGTCTTCCTGTTAGCGTTTCCTTAGGGCTAATTTTTTTTCATGGATTAAGATACATATTTGATCAACCCAAGAAGTACCTTTTCAGTAAGATGAACATTTGTTCGAAGATTCTTTTGAGATGAATTCAAAAAATCTTTGTGATAAACATAAAACCCATCAGTATTGATAATCGAACAATCTCCACTGAAATTATAAGAAAAACGAAGCATAGATAATTCAGCCAATTTCCTCTCATTCCATTATGTTTCATCAAAAAAAAATTTCCATGGGTGACTGCAACATTTTTTTAACATATTTGCATGATAATGAGTTTTGAAGGCATTAACAGAAATTTACAATGAAATATTCGACGCAAATAAAGAGCTAACGTTACTTACGGATATATTCCGTCACCACAATTGGATACGTGTGTCCGAATAACGGATTGCAAGTATGAAAGTTCAAAGTCCATTCCCATGACACCAACTACTTGTTTCGTGTCGTTCAGTTCTCTACAAAAAATAGAAGATTTGTTAAAACTATGAATCAACAGATCCTGCATTAATGTGACTTTCCATTCAGATCCAATTGAGCGGTACTGCTCTCTTCGTCTATTACGAATTAGTGTAATGACATCGGATAGATAGCGCAATCGGTAGAGCATTGGCCCGACAAGCCAGAGGCCTGGGTTAAATTGCAACTGGATCTGTTACCTTTGCGGTAGTTGGAAAGTCACATTATGATTAGCCTTAACAATATAAGCGTTCTGATTGGCTAATCAGCCGTGCATATATCTCATATTTTACTCGAAGAGTGCAATAAGTGAAAAGTGTAATAAGTAAACAGTGCAATATGAAATTAGTGATACGCAAAGCAATGGTCGCGTTCGAATCACATTTCGAACGTTTTATAAACAAACTTATCACTGAAAGAATCACTATTGTTGTTTATCATTATGTTGTTGTATATATTCACCAGTTTAAAAATGTGCATAAGATGAAATAAGATAAAATGAAACAGTGATAGTTTTATAAAATATTTCATTATACACAAGCACTTGTTCATATTGTTTCATTTTTATTTTATTTTATTTAATCAATTAATTATTCACGAAAGTCTGAAAGTCATGAAAACTCTTCGATAATAGTTCAGGCTCGTGACATAAAGAGCGTAAGTATAAGAAACTCGGAAAATATTTGCCATATTGCACTCGGCATTGGACGATAACTACTACTTAGTGCAGAATCTGTTGATTCATTACAATATATATGTAATATGCACTTGGTTCCGTGATATTAAACTGATTTTATAAACTAGGACAACCACATTGAAATTTAATTATTCATAAATTAACGTGAGGATGAACGACCAGAAGTAGCCATTTTCTTATTTCACTAACAGAAGTAGCCATTTTCTTATTTAACTAACAGAAGTATCAATTTTCTTGTTTAGCGACTAAAAGTAGCCATTTCTTCATTTAACGAGAAGAAGTAGCCATTTTCTTATTTAACTCAAGTTTTAGAAGATTTTGGGAGAATTTAGGTGTTTTTAGAATGCCTAAACACAGTGATGCAAATGAATTATTGGAAAAAAATGAAAATAACTTCATTATTTTTTCGTTTTGAGGCGAAAGCATAAAAACGTACTTTGTGATTTGTTTGCCGAGGTATAGTAGAGCTTTATTTGTGCTTGCATCGATATAAGGAGAAGCAAAAACCATTTTGTCTGGAAATGTTTTACCAAGATGATACCTAAAAGACGATTGCAAAGAATTCATTAAACATCTGAAAAACAAAATCTTTTGAAAGATGGAGACTGGTGACTAAAATACATACCATAATTCTTTCCTTGCATCAAAACGAGGGAGTAGTCTTCCAGGAAATATACGAAAAACACCATTTTCCAGACCAACATATCTGCAAAAATGATAAAAACTTGAAGAATGTTCGAGGTTTGGTCAATCTATACAAATCTAGCATTATTTTGTCTTATACAATCGTCAGGAGGAACACAGAATATAGCTATTCTCGTTACAAATCAACTAGTGAATGTTGTTGGAGTTTTTAGATCTCAGAGATTGGTCATCATACAATAAAATATAATTTATATGTACTCTATACCTCGGGATTCAAGATTTCGGTCAACGTGCGTATAAGATGGTAATTGAAGTAAATCTATTGAAAAATGCTTTCAATGAACTTTACCTCCACTTGATAAGAAACTTCTCTGATGAATTGTCTGCTAACCAAAATTCATTCAAAACATTGGTTGCCATCACTCCTAGGCGAATGTTGTTACGAATGGTTGAGCTCTAACAGAAAGAAATCGTTTTGTCATTGAAAATCAAGCAATATCAATAAATGTCCAGTTCTCGGTACGTAGTGTAAGGAAACAACTATGTTTTTATGGAACTCAAGAAGCGCTTCGGTCTTTTTAGACCTCATCAGTGGAATACACAGTTTCAAAATTATGTGTTACTACAGAGGAGATTGAAAACATGACTGGAAGTTGTTACAACGCAGTAGCTTGCCACAAAAAAGACTTGTGGTTGTCCACAAAAGAACCAAAACGAAGTAAGAGAAAGTGAATTGTGAGAAAGCAAGTATTCACACTCCTTTCGAGGAGCATAATTAATTTTGGTTTCACTATTTACTTCTGTGCTTACTCCATAAAAGTATAGATTCACTTAGTTAAGTCAGCACATTTGGTTTCTTATGTTGTCCATCGTCGAGAAAAATTAACTCAATTCAGAAAAAACTAAGATTTTATTTGAGTTCATATCAAATATCTCAAAATGCAAAGTTTTTGTGTGTTTTTGTGATTTTTTGGCCAAATTTTCGTGATTTTTGACTTTTTGGTGTTGACTTTTTTAGCCAAAACATTTTTTTATTTTCAACTTGGTTTTGTGATTTTCTCTAAGTGTACGAAATTTATTTGAGTACTTTACCCCTCGCAATATTAATAGCTATATTCACCATAGTTAATTTATTTTGAAATCCATCAAACCAATGAATACAATACCATTACGATTTTATTTGTAAAACATTTTAAATAATGTTATCCTCCTCAGTATGGTAGTTTAAAATTGATCGAATTAAGGAGCTTCTACGCATGCGTAATGACATTACATTGTTCAAATATGTTCGGAATACGTCAATGAACCTCTTCATGAAAATTCATTGACCAAGAATTAGTGGACGTGCCTTTTTATCATGTCCGTTGTTGTCAGACAAATTTCAAACCTTATGGAAATAGACCCGATAGTGGGGATAGGCATATCGTGGCAGGCTATAAACCATATTTCAGTCTATGTAATAGGAGGAAGAGGAGTGGTCGGATTACGGAAAGCCTATCTAAACGTGTATTTTTCGCTTGTATTGTAAAATAACTGAGAAAAAAATTTACTTCTTACTTTGAATACTCTTGGTGCTTCGGTAAAACTAGTCTCAAAATATTTAAGCATTGTGGCAACACTTGAGGCTGTTTCAGCATCGTAATAAATGCTTGGAAGTTCAAATGCATCGTCTGCTATCTTGATTACTGACTTCTCTAAAAACGTAAAATAATATCTAAATTCAGAATATTTCGTGCGAAAGGAAATTTGGTGCTTTCGCGGTTTCTTAGAGTGTCGCAAAATTCAATTCTACGAAATACCAAGTTTTTTGTGAATCACGACAATAAATTTCGCTAATCATGAAAATAAATTCCGCTAAAATTTCAAAGATTTTTCAACGCTGAGCTCCCATTCCAAAAAATACAATTTAAAGATGTTCATTGCAGAAAAAAGTAAAATTTTTGAGCTTTTTTTTTTAAACTTTAGTCAATCACGAAACTAAATATTGCGAAAATATAAAGATTCCTGACAATAAAGTAATAAATAGAAATATCTTTCAAGGTTGCTGTTCGTCTTTGCTCCACCACGGTATAGATTTACTATACCTTTCGTAGCAATAACACCATTTTGTGTACAGAAATTTTTCTTTTTTGTACTGCTTTGTAGATCTAGCCTGTGGTACAATTCGTTTCCTTTTGTTGTTGATGGGTTTAACTCTAAATCGTTTTGTAATGTATCTGATACGGCGACACCAACTGAAAATCGCGAATTGCTGACCTTTATAAAATTAAAGAAGGGAAGACATATCAAATATAGTTTGTTCCCAATAATACGTTACTTAAAACTGTTTCAATTAACAAAAATCCGATGTCTCAAAATAGTTTAGTAGCTCAGAACTCTGCAGTTGCAAGCCAGACATCAATCAAGTCACTGAATTACGTTTTTCTTAAAAACTTTCCGGAATTCAATTGGTCATACGTTTTTACTAAGTTACTTTTATGAATGCCTGTGTGCATATGAAATATCGCCTTTTTCTACTCATTCATTTCTTATTCAACAGTATACTTTGGGTCGACGATAAGTCTGTATACGTTAATATACAGAGCCGTGTTTGATAAAACTTCATGTTGTGCGAAACACAAGTCAAACTCATTTTGGTCTCTACATTTACAGATCTTTTACAAACTAGCAGATAAACCTTTTTGTTTAATGTTAACTTGATAAGTCACACGAGGAACTAATTTCTTAATGAATGGCAAACCATGAAAGTATTATTTAACCTTACCTTTTTCCAATAATAAATTAAACTTTATAAGTCACACGAGGAAATAATTTCTTGAATGGCAAACCATGAAAGTATTATTTAACACTACCTTTTTCCAATAATAAATTAAACTTTATAAGTCACACGAGGAAATAATTTCTTGAGTGTAAAACCATGAAAGTATTATTAAACCTCACCTTTTTCCAATAATAAATTAAACTTTATAAGTCACACGTGGAAATAATTCCTTTATGAGTGTAAAACTTTGACAACAATGTTTCAACCATACCTTTTTCCAGTAATAAGTGAAATTTTTGATTTCATTTTTTGCTCCAAAGATGCCACTAGGTACAGATGAATTGACAATAAAAGATGTATGGCTTGATTCGCCTCTGAAAAAAACATTAAAATCTAATGGATATAGCATGCTAATTTAGTCATAAATAGCATGCTATTTTAGTCTTAAATAGCATGCTATTTTAGTCTTAAAACATTGACAAGAAAGCTGTCAGCGGCCAGCACCTACGCAGCAGAAGACTTTTTCTACAGCACCGGCAGAAGGGACTACTCTTAAAGCATCGTTACTTGAAAATTTCCAATATTTTCAGTGCTAGATAAAGGATGACACACACGCTCGCACAAAATCTTGAAAATCAGACCTTGAATTCTCCTGTCAAGGATTTAAAATTATCAGTTGTAGTAGCATGTTAACCCTACAAGGGTTGGGGGGGGGGGGGTTGATTCGACCCCCTAGCCACTTTTTTTCTAAATTGTTGAATTGCTTGTTATGAATATTTTCGAAATTTAGTAAAAAATCATTTCGCAGAAATATTGGTCTTGAAATATTGGTCATTTATCAGAACAACCTGCACTATTTTTTTTTACCTCCAAATAGCTACACTGTATTATCAAATAAATTTTTAACGAGGTCTTCATGTTTTCATATCTTGTCAGTCAACTAACATATGATTTTGCAACAATTTGACGGAGTTTCAAAAAAATTTGACATGATGACGTCACGATGACGTCATTATGAGGTCATTTTAGTGAAGTTTGGCCTAAAACTGCAAATTTCTCCAGGTTCAACAATTTTTGACATTTTATTTGACCTTTATGGCGTAGGGGCTAAGTATAGCTTTCAAATGAAGGGTCAAACATGTTTTTACAACGTCAAAGTGGTTAGTTATGAGTGATTTTAGGTCAAGAAAATGGAATTTTTTACAAATTTGGCAAAACTTGTCATTTTGGCACTTGTTCATAACTTTTGAACCAGTAAAAATGATATCGACTTTTTGAATTTTGAACAGTTACTAACTAAGTCAATTCCAAAGGAGTGGCGTAAAAAAAATTTAAGTTGGGCTAAAGTGAATTTTGGTCATTTTGGCGACATCTAAAAACATATTTGTGAACATTTTGGTACGTCATTTGAGATTAACAATCATTTCCACTGTATTATCTATTCTAAACCGACAACAGAACAGCAATATCTCTCTAACAAAAAACAGTTAATTAAAATCAAAAACAGGCTATATTTTCACCGAAAAATGTTTATTTTTGTGGAAAAAATTCTCATGTCAGAAGTTTTGTTCTTTTTTTCTCAATTTTTTAAATATTCTAATATTTCACATGATATTCTATGCCTGTGCCAATTTTCAGATAAATTAGATAAGATTTGCGGAATTTATCAAGGGGGGGGGAGGGGGGTCGACCTCCCTTCCCGCTAACCATAGCTTTCAAAAAAAGCCTAATCCTTGTACAGAGCTTTTACAGAATACCTTTTCATTGAGTCGTAAACAGCATGAAATTGTTGAGATGGTTCAAAATACGTAAGCTCGATACGATTTCCATTATCGTGTAAAACTGGATCAGCGTAATACGGATGAATATACGTTGCCCCTATGGAAACAAACGGATGAACAAAAACCGTTCTCATTGATGAAATAACACGAATATATCATGACCATTTCCTCAGAAGACTTGTCAAACATTATCATCATTAACTTTGCAAGAGTTCTTAACGCATCAACACTGAAGACTGACGTCGGATTCGAACTCACGACTCTTGCATTACTAGAGCAACTGGAGCTATTCAGTCCATATTGGAACATTGTCGAACACTCAATCCCTCCAGTAGTCACTGTGTGTGGGTGAGATACACATTCGTACCATTAGACAATGCACGGAACAATCGCAGATTCAGCGGTTCAATCATGTTATCATTATCCTCAGAGTACTTTTGTCAAGTGTCCATAAAGTATGATTTAATCAGTAACTCAGCCGGTAGAGCAATAACACTTAACCCATTCAGGTAGGGTAGGGTAGGTATTAAGTCTTCTAATCTTTAAATGCTCATATCTCACGAAATAAACATTCTTAAACTTTGCGACCCCGATTCTTTGAAAATACGTTCAATTTTAAGTATCCATATGCAAGCTTTTATGAACATTTTTTCACTAAAATGTTCAATTTTCTTCGATCTGGAAGGGTCAAGGCTAGGTAGTAGGTGAAGTCCCATCAGGTTCGTAAGTTTTAACGATTATTCCTAAAGTATCGATTAAAAACAATTATACCTGAAGTATCGATAAGAAACGGGTAGATATTTTGACTTTGTCCGATCTCCGACGTTACACCGAACAATTCGTTGCTAAGGAACGAGAGACATAAAATACCATGCGTTACGTTGCCATCAACGACACGAATGCAAGCATCAATCATTGTACCTAAGAAGAAAAAAATAACATTCTGATATACATATCTAGATACAATAGTTTAGTATTATTGAACCCCCCCCCCCTTTTCTTTCCAATGTAGCCCGTGGTGCACACGCGCCGTATTCTTAAATTTAATTTGGAATTACACTGAAGCAATCCCGGTCGGAAGAAAAAATACAGGTTAAAAAGCATATACCATAAAGATTTGATTTTCTTCTTACCTAGACCAGTAAAGTCTTCGTAGGGCATAGTGAATTGGATTTTGGGAGGTCCCAGATCATCGATGAATGAGTTGTAGATCTTTGAAACTTTTTGACGAAGGTTTGCCTCGTTGTCATCTGTAAACACTTCGATCAACTGGTTTTTCTGTTTTAATAAAAGTTGTAATTTGAAAACATTTAAGAAAATGTTAATAACAAGGTTTTCATGGAAACTCGTGAAGGCTTATTTGGTAAAAGACCTAAGATCTAAAGCTGCGTGCATTGCGTGCCTCAGCTTCCCTGATCTTGCTTCCAAGGTTCCTTTCCAAAATACTTTATTTGTTGTTTCGATTCTAGACATTTCTAGACAGTATCAGGAAATTACGACCACATTCATACCCAAAGAGTCAATGAATTAAAAGACTTTCGACAAAATTCCAATAACGTTTTGAGTACGATGATTTTAAAATTAAAAGCTGAATTAAGCGCGCATCTTGCGTTCTGGGAACTTGACCATAAAGGTTACTGGAACTTTAATTTTGTGGTTTTAGTAAAGACCGGTCCACGGTGCGCAGAGAAGATTACGTAATGTTTTGTTTGTTTTGATCTCTCTCGTGATGGTGGCTAAAACATTACGTCTTAGCGCGGAACCAACCAATGGGATCAAAAAATTGTTTCTATGACGAAACCCTTGTTTTGCAGAGTGATGTGAAGCAGCCTACAATTAGACAGGCAGCCATTCCTCGCTTAGCCATTGAATGATTTCCTTCCATTCCATTCTTGGAGCCCCCTATCTAACTCTAGAAATACTTATGGTATGGCCCTGAAACTTTGCACACACTTATTCCGTGATAAAAGAAAGCAAAATGTAAGATAATATCTGTGATGACGTCATCCGATTTTTGGTGACGTCATCAATTGCCAAAACTGTCAAAAATGCCCAAAATCACAAAAACGTCAATCACTTTTGATTGGAAAATCTTTTTTCAATTCTTTAAAGTTTTTGAAAGCTAATGTAATTTTCTTTATCATATTTTGTGGTTTTCAAGCAATTTCAATTTGCTACTGGGAGACCCCAAACTTTTCGTTGCCATGGTAACCATGGTAACAAATGTTCAAAAATGTTTTGATCAAAATATTTCCTATAAAGTTTTACGAAAAGTCACGAAATTTTAACACATAAGCTTTTATTGTTAAAAAGTTATTCAGGAAAAACAGAATGGGAGTGGAGCCCCCCTCCCCCTCCCTCGCAACCCGAATAAGGTTAAACACCAAGCCTTTTCTTAAAGAGTTTACAAATCCTTAGAGACACCAAAAGAGACATACCTCTAATCCTTTTTCCCTTGAATTGAAGAATGAAAAAATGTTCTTGTATATTTTGATCCACAGTGAATAAATCAATATATAAAATTACCTTTGAAGTTTGGCAGTCGGAATGACACGATTCACAAGATTTCCTCACAAATCTTTCGTGCAAGTTTCGATTTTCCAATGAAATCGGGCGTTCCTTGTCTATACAAAAACATAGCTGAAACCGTGAGCAACGTTTTTTCCTTTGCTATGTTTATATTAAAGGTACTCACTCTATTAACGAATGTATTTCATGAAGACTTTTTTGCCCGCGGCCGATATTCTTCTTAATAACTCAAAAATACTAATGTTATGAAATTGAAATTTTGCAGAAATTAACAAAAACTTATTAGACACATTTTTTTAAAATTTGAAGTAATCAAATTATTTCAATTACGTCATTCAACGTCATTAGTTATGCGCAATTATGTAACTCAAGGTGTGAATATACAACATTTTCCAATACAAAATGGATATAACTTCACTAAAAATAACTTTTGATAGGATAATTACAAGAACTTGAAATTTTCACAGGTTGTTCAAATGATTAAAAGTATCATGCTGAAAGTAAAAACAATTCTGATGACGTCATTATCTCAAAATCTGATCGGGGCCAATTTGTTGCGGTTTTGGCGCCCCATAGTGCCTCGGGACTTGATTTTATACAACCTGATGGATCCTAACTAAAGGTATTTTATTTGAATTTTTGAAAATTTAAACAGAATTTAAAAATTTCAATTAGTTCAGGAGATATAGCTCTGTAATGAAAGGTACTTATTTTTCAAAATATCGGCATTTGTGATGACGTCATCACCTAACCATAGCAAACCCCCTCCCCGAGGATACAAAAATCTCAAAAATCCTGGGTACAATAGAGTTAACCCTATTTTACCCAGGCTTTTTGGCCCCTGCAAATTCCGGGGGGGGGGGGGGGGGGGGGGGGGCCCCCCCCCCCCACTTCATAAATCCTGATCTAAATAAGCTACAGCAATGAAACTTGGCAGGA
>JAUBWS010057701.1:2098-16267 GCA_032270445.1 Darlingtonia californica | reverse complement strand
GAAGAATTCACTTATTTATCTGGTATCTTATGACAACTGAACCCGATGTTTTTCATATATAATCATCTGGGTTTTCAAATCTAAGTAAACTCTACTATGTTGATTATGGGCAAACGCCGGGATAAAATCCAAAACTTTTATAAGACCAAATCTAAGCGATTCTACTACGTTTTTGGGCAAAATCCGCAACTTAGATAAGATCAAAGCTATACTACAGTGTGCTGTTTGGCGCAAAAAAAGAAAAAAAAATATACTGGATAAATACAATACACTACCATTTAATCTCATTTAACATTTGAGAAGTAACCAAAATTATTGATAATCTTTTAAACGTTTATAAGAAAATTTACTAATGAGAACTTTAAGTCTATTTCAATATTAATCATCACAACAACGAAAATTGCTTTGTCAACAAGAGAAAAAGTTATTAAAATAGCAAAACATCAACTTTATGTAAACAGCTAAAAAACCATCTCAGATATCTGATCCATATAGTTTAAGTAACGAAACTTCCCACGAAAAAAGGCTACAACTTTGTGCACGTTCGTGTCCGTAAAGGCTGACTTGCACGAAAAGCGTGTACCTACAGGTACGCAAAATTAGTGTTTTTTTGCCCGCTTGGCTATAGCTACAATATATTGCTTATGAAAAGAATTCAAAGTAAATCCACCCATAAAACATTTCTTGGCTTATAGAAAAGTTTTATAAGTCTAATAAAGTGGACGCGCGCATGGAATTTAAACAAAGAAATCTAACGTGCACAAAAACCATGACGTGCATCCACGAAAGAAGTGCACGCAAGTTTTTTAGATCTCCATCAAAAACCCTTAAGTTTAGTTTGGAGAAGAAAAATCAACTTCATGTAAACATCTCTAAAAAACAATCTCAGATACCGATCTATAGATCTATATATTTCAAGCAATCAAGTTTCCCATGAAAGAAATCTATATGTTTAGAAGAACAAAAATCAACGTCTTAAAAAACAGCTTAAAAACCGTCTCAGAAGCTCAAATAATGAAGCTCCCCGTGGAAAATTCTAAAAAATAAGATGGGAAAACAAACATCAACTTAATGTAAACGGCTTAAAAAACCATCAAGAACCTTAGAGTTCAAACAATGACGTTCCCCACGAACTAAACCTACACAAGGAAGTCTGGAAGAAGAAGATGGCCAACGTCATGCAAACAGCTTAAAACCAATTCAGATATCTGATCCATATAGTTCAAGCAACGAAGGCGCTGATGGCAAATAGGTCCATGCAAGTCGGAGCAGTGCCCCACTTGGTTGTTTCGGTAGCATGGAAGTAGCGACCCATGTGAGGCCTATTTGATGCCTAAAAAATAGGTGTATGTTAATTGTTATCTTCTTCTCCGTCTCCTAGTCTATCATTATTTACCTTATTCGTCGCATTATCTTCACCACTCCTTTTCACCACTATTCTTCTTCCTAACCTTCTGACCCGTATCGTCAAAAAGGTGGTACCTGAGCAGTACTGCTGGAGAGCCACGCGCGAAAAGTCCTTTCGATTTTAAATCTCCGAAGATGTGATCATCAACTGATGATTTGTGACATTCGATTTACCATTGGTAATTCATTTTACTCTACATCATGATCTTTTCCATTCTCCATTTCTGATTCTACTTTACACATTCCCTTCCACTCTAGCATTCTTTCTGATTCCCTCTGATTCCGTAAAATTTACATCAATGTCCTTTCTTCCCTCTTCTATAATTCTCACTTTTTCCCAGTATATTTGTTTTTTATCTATGTCTTGAATCGCCCTGCGTGCTGTCTTATTCTTTGTGCTCGTCTGTGACGTCTGTATTTGTATATGGCTATCTTCTATCTGAAGGCCGACATACTATATATATCTGAGATAGTTCCGAAGCTGTTCCCGTGAATTTCATGTCTGTTCTTCCAAACTTAAAAGTTCCACAGAACTCAACTAACAAAGTTTCCCAAAGAAAAGGCTTTAACTACTTTCTACTTTTGGAAGGAGATCAATCAACTTCACACGGAAAAATTAGTTATCTGCTGATTCATACATAATAGGAAGATCTATAGATTGAAAGAAAAAAAGCATCTTTTTACCCTCGCTAGACAACTCTGTCAACAGGTTATTTTCACAGTTTAAAATCGAAAACTAAATAGACGTTTCCAGGATTTATCTTTGTCCCACTCGCTCTCGTTTTCATGAACACAACAGGCAACAGAATCATAAGGAACTCGTAAAACTTTTACTGTATAAATTTCATTGTGTTAACAACTAACCACACGGGATTTGGTTGCCATTGCATATTGTGTTGAAATTGAGACAGAGTAAGACAGGAAAGCTGATTTCACGCGTGCTTTGAATCGTAAAATCTCTCCCCAAGCTTTGCTATGTTTTCTGTCTCTGATATTTTGAGTTCATACGGAAAAATCAAAGGTTGTTTTCTATCAAGCGGAAATTTCAAACTCGGACGAAAATGAATACAGTATATATAGTTTATCGGGGAAAAAAATGGGGGAAAAATGACCAAATTTTTCGAAAGAGACTAAAATTTTCCTGACCAGAATTTCACCTGATTTTATTTTCCCCGAAAAGTAATTTTTCCCTATTCTTTTATAACTGACTTTAACAATCCATTTTGGTGGATTTTACAGCATTTATGACATTAAACGACTGCCATTTACATGAAAAACCATTACGAGATAGATTTAAGGCGAATTTTTGTTAATTTTCATCTTAAAATAACAAGGATAGTGAAAAATGTTATCGAATATCTATCGTTTAGGTGTTCATGATACTATTTATTTTGAAATTTAGTCACTGTAAATTGACTAATTTGAAAATTAGTCGGAGAAACGTGACGAAATTTCCCCGATAAGGTCATTGCTTTTCGTGTAATCGTAGATTAGGTAATGAGGCTCGACTCCTTCTTGCTTTTGATAGTGAATAAGTAAATAATAATAAGAATCATGAACTAATAAAGCGGAACGCGGAACAAGAAGAGCGTTCGTCATAAAAACTAGTCGAAACAGGAACAATAAAAGCAACTTTTACAAAAGATAAAATTCATCGTTAATTTATGATGTGATCAACTTCACTTACCAAGCCAACTTAGCAAACTAAACACTGTCCATAGAATATTCCTTAATGTCCAGCGACTATAGAATATTGGGTACTGTTGCAACGAGTCTTTGTTTATTTCAAGGTCAATCAGTGGCTGGTAAGCCTCCATAAATTCTATTCCTTTTAGATTCTCCAGATTAGCAATAACCTCCTCCAACGTTTCAATACCCATACTTTTGAATTCATTTTGAAGATGAGTGATTTTGTTATTGCTCAGCCATGTAGAGTAGCGATTTTCTCGCACCATTTGTTCCTTCGCTTGCAAGATGAGGCTTACATATCGCATAGTTTGTTTTGGTTTTCCATGGAGAAATGACTTCTTGAGAAGGATGGCGACTTTAAGCTTGTTTAATTGAGAAACCTTGTACAGCGACGTGTATTCTGTGGTAAATAGACAAAAAGAAATATTATGTACGTAAACCTACTCATTTATTATTGGTGTGTGCAAGTGTGTCATCGCACGCCATACCTGTCAAAGCCTATTTTGACAAAGAGGATGATGAAATAGCACAAGTCATGAGGCATTTCAGTGGTGGGTAAGCTGTAGAGGGCCAGCTTCATTATCAAAAGGTTCTCGGTTCAAGCCGAGGACTTCAAGACTCCGTGAGTTCGTGTTCATTGCGCTCGTATTTCGTGTTTCTTGACTGATGAAGCTTGGGTGGGGTCAGTTTAGACACAGTAAAATCATTAAAATCTGGAAAGGGCTAAACGTAACCCTTCTCCTAGAAAGTGGCCCTTGCTTAGAGAGGGAGAATTCAATTCAAAGTAATTGTTCTTCTGTGATAACAGCCCAATTACGGTTAGGGATCCAATTCCGTTTTTGAACAAATGGCCACTGAAACCATAGTCATTATAAAAAAATCCCGGTTGAGAAGCCTATTGTTCGAGCGTTATCATCAAATTTTTCTTTGAATTTAACAATAGACGGTTTTTGTTTTGAACACTTTTTGATCACGTTATCAACCTTTGCGATTTGTCAATTTTTAACACATGTGATCAAAAAGTGAGCAAAACAAACCAATTTTTTGACCTCAAGCTTATAATGTTGACAATAAATTGAAACAAAAGCCTTCTCAACCGGGATTTTTTATAATGACTATACTGAAACCCTGGATTTACGAAGGAGTCAAACACGGGATTTGTGAAGTTAAGTTGCCCCAACTGTGCCATGGATTCCCACTTTCATTTAGTTTGTTATTCAAATTTGCTCATATAAAAAGTGTTTTTCAAATCAAAAGACTCAATACCTTTCTCATAAAACAGGTCTGCATACTGAGATAATTTATGTTTTCCTAGCCATTCTTTGACTTGTTCAAATTCATATTGTTCTTTACGATATACATGTTGTCCAATGATCAATGCCAAGGCAAGCACCACGAAGCATGACATTAACACATCGTTTGTACGTACCTGTGACATCTTCAAGTTATTTCTTTAAATACAACCATTTTGTCACTAAACTCTTGATAATGTGTATGCAATATTCATTATCTTTTTGAGTATTTTTTATGAAGTCTAAAAGAAAAGATGAACTATAGATAATTAATTTGACAATAAAAAATAAGAGACTCTTAGACATTTTTCGAAAAAGTGAAACTCTTTGTGTTTCCTTATGATCTAGTTTTTTTAAATGCTGGGCTTTACTAAAGAGAAGACTATCATCAAACCGTAAAAGTATCCCCATAACCCTTAAAAGACAGTGCTAGATCTTTAAAAGCCGTGTTAATTAAGCTAAAGAAAATGTGAAAATTTTCAGACAACCTTTTGATCGTTTTCTTTTGAGCGACTCATTTCATTTCAACAACATACCAAGTGAAAACCATAATTTGAGCTTCAAAATAGTCTGCTCCATCGACCTGATCTAAGCTTTTCAGCTTTACACTGGGTCTACCGCCACTAGTTTGGAACTCAGTAGTTTCGAAGACTTGGAACTATGAATAATGATCCGAAATTGTCATTAATAGTTTACGCTGGTTGGTTTATAATGCAATGATTCTTTTGATTATATTGGTAGTGTACACATGGCCGATCCAGTCCCCTGGACGGTTGAAATTTTCTTTCATTGTCATACAGCCGCAAATGTTAATATTTTTCTAATTCCAAATTTCAGTTTAGGTTTTAGGTTATGCACCAGAAAATATTTGCCATATGTCACATAAACATTATCATGCTAATTTCAAAGCTTAGGAAATCTTGAAAAAAAAGAAAAATGCTGGCAAAAAAAATTTACTGGCCACCCCAGGTGAGATTTTTTTCAACATCCAGTGGACTGGCAACAAAAATATTTGTAAGTATCGGCCTATGCACCATTCCTTATTATGTACCTACTTCATTCCACTAGACCCAGTGCAGAGCTAAAAATTCAGAACAGATCTGCAGGGTAGATTAGCTTCAAAATTCTCAAACAGTATAAACCTTTCTGCAGATAACTGGATCAAATGTTTGTTTTGAATAAACGTTTAAAAATGAACATTTAATAGTTTTAGTTAATTGATTCACTCATCTCCTTATTCTAGACTACTACTAAGGTTTCCTTGAATTTGATCCTGTTTCCAAGAATCAAGCCTTATGCCTTAGCAACTTGGTTACCAATAAAGGACATTTCCAAAGTTTCACCTTTTTGGTTTAAAGCAATTTCATAAAAAGACACAAAAAATCATTAATGTATCATAATAAAGTCATTTTAACCTGATCAAGACATTCTATATTTCCACCCCTTGAGGTAATAGAAAATAATACATTTATATAAGATTTGAACATTATCCTCAGGCACGGAGGTACTAAATATTACAGGACGAGCTAAAAGTAATTAAAATGTTATTATTGATGATAACAGAATTTGATTTTTTAAAGATAAACACTCCTCCCATAATTTTATAGTGCCTCTAGCCCCGCACCTGATCCTCAAGGATCAAGGACTAAAATGCCAATTCAACAGAAAACACATCAACCATAAATATTTACCCTGTGGATTGACTAACTTGCCAGTTAGAAAGTACCTTGTCAAATATAACAGTTGATGCGTTTTAAGTTGTTGTAAATTTAAATTTATAATGTGGAAAAGTTAAAGATGTTCTCAATATGAGTTGAGTTTTCTCTTACTAACTATGAAAATCTTCTTTTTACTTGATGGAATTTAAAGCATTCACCTACTTTTTATTTAAGAAATAAGATGGAATAATCATGATGAGGAAAAATTAAGTTCTTTAAACAAATTTCTAGGGATGTACAGGAACTCCCAATTCCTCTATACAACGACGTTGTATAGATTCTTTTCCCTTTCAGCTTATTATTAAATGGTCAATGCAATTATCACTTAAAATTACCATTAAACCTAGAGAATTTGCAAAACACTCATCATGAACATTCTCAAAAAACATTCGATCTGCTCAGCATTGTTTATCACATAATGAGATATTATTAAAAAAAACAACCAAATTTTAACAAAATCAAAGAAAAATTCCTGATTAGTGGGTTACTTGTTATCATATAGTCAAATCATTTAAACCAATATTACTCTTATCGTTCGTGGCAATGCAAACACAATAATGATCCAACAAATCTATTAATAAATGGACCTCGTCAAAAAACTCAATCTTTTCAATCCTTGATTTCTCATCTGTAGGCAGCTCCTTGTAAACTTCACTCAACAGTTTAGCCTCAACAAGACCAAATTGTTTATAACTCTCTATTTTTGATTGAAGTGTGGCATGTGCTCCAAATAAATGACAGTCCCGTCCACGAAGGTTCTGCTTCATTACTTCTCCAAAGCGGTCATTCAGATTTACCGGATCATAGTCTACTATCATACAGGTTGGATACTGCTGCGAAATATAAGTCAACAATGTCGCAACAGATTCATGCTTCACATACACAAAAACACATTCGACTAAAAATAATGTAGGAATTTCTGTTCTTACACCGCAACCAGAAAGTGAGTTTTGCAGTTCTTCAACATTTGTAATATCCCCAGATATCAAATGGTAGTATTGAGAGTGTAGTGCATACAAATTTTCTGTTTTCAAATCTCTTAAACATTGGTTCAATGGTTGCCGAGACTTGATATGGTGCATTTTCTTTTGTACAACAGGTTTCATATCTACTTCATAATAACCATGCTTGGGGAACAGTTCTTTTTGCAATAACCTCCAAAACATTGTGTCATATCCACAACCCAAACTAATAATTTGACATTCACACTCTGTTAGTGTCAAAAACTTTTCCACTAAAGAACTCATACTATAGTGTCGCACAAAGTAGCCTCTGTTGATTTCAGGAGCTTTTCTTGGTGGAACTGATCGCACAAAGTTTTGTATATAGTCATCCTTCCAATAGCCTTTTGATGTTGCATATCTTTTACAACTGGTTGCATCATCATTCGTTAACATCACACCTTCACTGGCCATCATTTATGAGAACTAAAACTATGATTTTCGAAACATATTATAGGTCAGTCTTATACACACACAGTTTTATCAAGAAAACTTGCAGACTAGTACACCTCTTCAGGGTGTTATATAATAAGTGAGCATACAGATTTCTTATTCACTTTTGGTAGGTAAATAAATCGATAAAAATAAAATGATTAATTTTCATCTATTACAGTATTTAAATCCATTAAGAATACATAATTAGAAAATTAGTTATGAACTAACCTACTATTGCACTATAAGAAACTCAAATGTATCTTTGTGTTTTGACAATTCATTTCACTTTCCAAAAATGATCAAGAAATCTGTAGTACACTTATCAACTAAGACCGTAAAGAGGCATAATCAAAATTAAGTTACAGTAAGAAAAACGTCATTTAAAGAAGGACTAATGATTTAATAATAAATTCAAATAAATACAAAACATTAACAGGTTCATTCGACCATAGACTTATTACACTATTCCATAAGATATTTACTGTCTATTTTGACCAAAAGCAAAATAAATAGCAAAAGAAAAAGGTACTTTTAAACATTTCCTTATTAAGTCACGATTATTCACCCAAGGTTAGCCTCTTTAGATCTTCTTAACTGTTATCAATGGGGTCTAGCCCGGATTTCTGGCATCCAATACCTCTTGAAAAAATACACTCGCTCGTGAGCAATAAGGGTCTACACCTACTAGGAACAAACTGGAATTAAAAATGGGGTAGATTTTCACTACTTAAAGCCTCATGTAGGTGTCAAACTCAGAATCATTAGCTCTAAGCTTATTCAATTGGTCGCAGATTCACACCGTTGCTATTGTCTAATAACAAACGAAGGCACACAAGGAGGGATCTTGAAAATTTAAAATTTAGATATTAAAAGATCTTTCAAATGCTCCACTTCGCCAAAGTTCCACGTATTATTGTTTATTAATTCAATAAAAAGCTGGTTTTTCAAAAAGTTAAATGATTTCATAATAAGCCCAGATCAGGCTAAATGGTATCTGAAAAAACGGAATACTGGCAATGTTGTTCGAAAATTTATCTAATGTATACTTAAAACAATTATTAATCACAAAATGAAATTTTAAAAGATTTTATTTTCGTTGATTTTCACTGTCTAATATGTTACTAACAACATAAATCATAGTCTGTTAAACCATAAATATATTCGCATCGGACTCAAACTTTCATTCTTACTTTCAAGAGAATTATGTAGTACATGATTACATTATGCAATAAACAATTTGAACAAATAAATAAGAAAAAGGAATAATAACTAATTGTTTGTTAATTTTTAGTACTCCACTTTCACTCCAGACACTGCATATTTCTTTATCAACAAGAAACTTTAGACGGCTCCAAAGCCTGATATTTCATGGGTTAGAAATTTTCTATTGCATTGACAACTGTTATAATTGAGCATGTTAAACACTTTCTGAAAATTATAGCAAACAAGTAAGAATTACCTGCTGACAAGGAGAAGCTGTTTTAAGAAGTTTAAGCTTTCAGTTAATACTAAAGTTTGTACTTATCAATATCAAAGAAAGTTAATCTAGTAATTAAATAGAGTCCTCAATTGTTCTAAATTATAGTAATACGAAATTGGTGTGAAGTAGTACGAAGGCTTCTATTTGTTTTTAAGCTCTGTACTGGTTTATTTTTAATTCTCCCTTTACCAAAAACAAAAAATCATATTCTAAGTTCTCATCTTATTGATAATTGCTATATTACTAAGCATAACAAATAAACAAACAAAAAAGAAAAAAATGAATCTACTTTAAAAAATGAAAGAAACAATTATAAAAACTTTGTGCTTTACATTTAATAATCAACTTAGCAACCCTAAAACGATTGAGAACTTTATGATCCCAATAATTTGGTAGAAAGGTTAACATCAGTAGTGACTTTAATTTTTTTCCATATACTGGGATTGAGCTAGTTAAGTGCATATACTATAAGTTTCCATATAAGCTAAAAGGTATATATATATATATATATAAGGTTTCACAAAAAATCAACAAAAAAAAACTATTTACAAACAAAATAAAAAAAATCTACAAAATAACTATGTAAAATATATCATAGCATAACAAATTTTGCTTATTGTTAAATTGCTGTAAAGCAAAGGGATGAGGATAATTCTTTAACGTAACCATTACAATTACAAAATCTTTAAAATAACCTGTCTTCTCAATAAATGTCAGGCACTTTCACAATTTCTCAACGAATTCTAATCCCCCTAACCACTTACCTGCATTGCCTGTTTTCTATTTATCAACTAGATGAAATAAAAATGTCAGTTGATAAAATAATACAATTGACAGTAGCAAATTAATTAACAAAAACAATCTTATCAGACTTCAAACAACTGCATTTTAAGGAAAAAAAGATGAGGGCAGATTGTACCAAATGTTAATTTTATGTCAATAAAACCAAGGAAATTTTTTAAACCCATTCAACACACAATGACCACAATGTGGGGATACAGTAAACTAGAAGTTCTAAGAAATAAAGGAGGAAATTTAGCTTAAATACGTAATTCAAAATTTTTGAAGTATTTTCAAAAATTGAAATTATTCCTCTCCTATAAGACAATACAAAAATTGACATGTTTATATTCATTCTAATAAACTAAGTAGCCAAATTACCAAAATCAACTTTATTACTGTTGAAGTCTTGATGACATAAAGCACATTCTCTGTAGCCATACTTCATTACCATCGATAGACATTCAAAGTGGAGGAGGTGTCCACATGCTGGGACAAATATTTCTTTGGTTGAGGTATGCACATCTTCAAAACAAATTGGACAAAGATCTTTACCACTATCTGCACGGCATTGGTGTGATGATAGTATATTCTTATTCAAACAAATATCACAATTATCACAGTGAAAGAAATTTTCTTTCCCACCAGTTCGACAAAATCCACATTTATCACAGTGGAATTGCTGCTTATCAGTATCATCAAACAGTCGACATTCCAAGCAAGCATACAATCCAAATTTTATCCCACATTCCTTGCAATGAGTGGAAATTGACTGTGTAAGTGAACATTGCCTACAAACAACTTTTTCCACTGTGGATCTATCTAAAACATGGGTTTCTGATTCATCATGGCAAAACCTGCATTTGAAAACTTGATTGCAGCAAGGAGCAAGAAAAGAACATTTTCTCATATAATGATAACATTCCTTATCTACCATGTTATTTACATGCCACCAAATAAGTACCCTTTTATAGTATATATATCACTAAAAAATTAAGAAATAAATAAGTCACAGCGAACTTTCAACTGAATCTTTTTTTCGGTGCATCATTTTACGCAGAACTAGAGCCAGAGCAAAGTCATAGAAACAGTGGTCTAGAAAGTATTGTGCAGCAAAATTTTCTTCTTGATGATTAGAAAAGCACACAATTTAATGCCAAGTGTTACTGGCTAGAGATGTGAAAAGGACTCCAATGGTGAACGCACAATAAAAAACGTTTTTTCCAGCCCATGATGAACTTGTTAAACACAGCACTTTAGCATTTTAGTGTGATAATAGAAGAACTTGCTTGTATGAAATACAGTTTGATGGATAATGTTGTTGCTTTGCCCATTCATTCTTAAACTCATATTCACAGTTTGACTATTGAATATTGGAAAATGTAAAATTTTTATTTTGGACACAGTCCCTAAGACACCAATAAACAAGTTTATTTCTGGTAGAGTTTTGTCATCTGTAGTTTACATTATTGAAGCAAAATAACTTTAACCTGTTTTTTCCTTTTGGAGTGTCTAGAGTATCATTACCAAGCACTTCAACTAAGTGCTGACAAGAAGTCCAATTTTTACCAGCACTTTAATTTTTGGTCTGAAAGTGCTGGCAAAAGGTAAATTTTATATGATATACAATAAAATAATGACATTAGAGTAAATCGAATGAAACGATGATGATAACAGAAACAAACAACCAAAACAAGATAGACTGCAAATAGAATAACATGTTTGTAATGAATCAACAGATCCTACACTAATGTGACTTTCCAACTACCACAAAGGTTACAGATTGAGCAGGGATTAAACCCACAAACTCTCCTAGATGGAAAGTCACATTAGTGTAGGATCTCAGTGGTCGAAATAGCAGTCAGTTGTCGGCAATTGCTGACAAAATTTCGCACATGACCAACTAAAATACAAATATATCAAATATCAGAATGATTAGACATGTTTTTCCATCAAAAAATACAGTTAACCTAAAAAGTCTTTATCCAACCAGGGCTAAACCAGACCTCTAGATGTGTTTGAGATCAATTACTACACAATCAAAATTGAATACCAATCAATTAGAAGAAAACCGTTATTTCAACCACTGAATCTGTTGATTCATTGCAATATGTATGTTGATTCATTACAATATATATGTAATAAGCACTTTGGTTCCACGAAAACACTTAGTTTGAAATGAAGAAATATTTAATACTGCAATAAAGGAATTTTGGTTGATGGTTAAATATACACTATTTATGGATCATCAGCCAGTTACCATGTCAATCATTTATTTTGTCATATAAAATCGAAAAGATTATGAATACATGGCTGCCCAGCTGCAGTGACCAGATGCTACCTCCATGATATGGCACTGCTATGAGCTAATGCGTTCTTCCTGGACACACGAACACATCATGAACGCATAAACGTTCTTGATAGGTTCATCAAGAACGCATCATGAACGCATTAAAACTTAATAGATCTTAACGCGTTCTTGATGCATTTGTGATTCGTTTTGTGATATATATATTTGTAACGGTTTCGTTTCTTGGGAAGGAGAATGTCTTTTTTATCCTTGGTTACTTTTTTATCTTCTTCTCTTTTTTTTCCTTTTTAAACAATTTATGAATGAAAAAGAAATAAAAAGGGAAATTAGTGAACAAACGAAATAAAATAAAATAAAAAAAGATAAGAAAAGGGGACGAACAGCCGTAAGCAGCTGTAAGATTCCTCGAAGAAGACAAATCAAACTGCTGAGAATGGTGGTAAAACAGCCGAAAGTGGTGGTAAAACAGCCGTTGAAAGTGGCGGTAAAACAGCTGTAAACGGCAGTAGAACAGCCGAAAATGGCAGTAAAACAACAGCGTAAATTATTTAAAAAATGATAAATAAAACAGCCGAAAACAGCTGTAACTAGGGTACAAAATAACGGTTCTCATGATAAATAAAAATATTTATTAGCTATTCTTAAGTTAAAACTAATTTCCCTGACACTTAGTTTGACAGAAAAAAGTTCATAAAAAAGTTCAGTTGATATAGAAAGCTTTAATCGCCAGTAAAATACGAGAGAAAGTTCATTTGATAAACAAAGCTTTTACATCCCCAGTAAATCACAAGAGAATTTTATATACGAAGCATTCGCGAGTAAAATAAAATAGTAAAATACAAAAAAGTTCATTTGAAAAACGAAGCTTTTACATCGTGAGTAAATCACAAGAGAAAGTTCAAATTTGATATGCGAAGCTACATTGTAAGTAAGATACGAGAGAAAGTTCATTTGATAAAAGAAGCTTTCACATCGCAAGTAAATCACAAGGGAAAGTTCATTTGATATATATACAAAGCTTTTAGCGAGTAAAATACCGTTTATTGCTGTTTTTGGCTTTTTTATTTGTCTTCTTCGAGGAATCTTATAGCTGCTTGTGGCTGTTTTATCCCTTTCCCTCCTTTCTTTTTTTAAACTATTTCCCTTTTTCATCTCTTTTCATCTGTAAATTGTTTAAAAGCTAAAACAAGGTAAAAAAGTAAACAAAGAAAAATACATTCTCCTTCTCCCAAGAAAACGAAAACGTGAAAAATACATCACAAAAGAATCATGAATGCATCAAGAACGCATCATAAATGCATCAAAAACGCTTTAAATTGTATTAAGTTTTAATGCATTCATGAAGCGTTCTTGACGAACGCATGAAGAACACATTTGTTATTTATGCGTTCATGATGAAGAACGCATTTGTTTTGTATGCAGGTCGGGCAGGTACAAAATGCATACTGCATACTGACTGCATAATTCAAATGTTTCAGCAACTACGTAGCTAAGGATTTAGAATTTGACCAACACCTTGTTATGTCAATATTAGTTGATTTTGAATATTTTAGCTCTGCCACCTGTCTAGTTGATATTTTACAGAACAAAACCTAAATTCCTGATTAACTTCACGCATTTCAGTCATCGCTTTGACTTGAAATTTGGATGGTATGTAGATGTTATAAAAAGTAACAAAACATGAAAACATCACATGACCAACATGTATTTCACAGACCAGAAATTAAAATAAACTTTTTTTGATCTGTAAAATACATTCTGGTCATATGATATTTTCATGTTGCATCAATACTTGTAATATCTACCTATTTTCAAAATTTCAAGTCAAAAAGATACGACATAATACTAGAAGTCCTTAGCATATGTAGTTGCTGAAATATTTGCATTATTATGCACTATGCAGTATGCATTTTGTACCTGCCCATCTGGGTCACCACTTCCATGTTTCAATATAATCCAAAAGTGTGATTCTACTTCCGCTTACTTTTAAAATAGCTCAATCCAGAAGGTATGTGGCACTGTAAATACAACAAGAAAGAAAAAGAACGAAAGAAAG
>JAUBWS010057690.1:0-16268 GCA_032270445.1 Darlingtonia californica | reverse complement strand
AAGAAAGTATACACTAATAGGTGAAAATCACTAAGGCCAGTATTGATGGAGCCTGTATTTTGAAGGCAAAACTTCCTATTTGACAGAATTAAATCAATGCAACTGCCTTCTACAGATTTAAAGCAGGTTTTGAAGTTGACATGATTATGTATTATGTATGTATTATGTCGAGGCAAAATCGAGGCAAAGGACTGGGTTTTTCAGAGTAATATATGTTTGTAGGTCTTAACAAGGAAGATTTTATACATTTTAACAGTAAGATTTTTTTATTGTATTTTTTAATTAATTAAAGATTTTTTTATTATATTTTTTATTAATTAAAGATTTGAAAATACAATTTATACTACATATAAAAGGTTTTGGCTACATCCTAGAAAATCAGGAGTCATTGGTAGTGTCAAAGTTGACCAGTACAAATGGCAGCTCTCAGTCACGCCAAAAATTACAGTAATGCCCAAATTCAGGTGACCAAGCTATCGTGAGTGAAATATAATTTGATTATGATTTACTATCCAACTGCGAAAGAGTTAACCATACTCCGAAGCATCTAAAAGTTATCAATAGTTACTGTAAATTAGGTATAAATTGCAGCTAATGTCGACCACAACGAAAATTATTTGAAAAAAATGCGTTAAATCAGACATCTTGGCCAGTTAACTCAGTTAACTTTAACTTTGACTTTAACTTTGACTTTAGATTGAACTTTAACTTTGACTTTCATTCGATTTTAATTTTAACTTTTACTTGACTACGACTTTATTTTGTTGTTTTGAGAAAAAGTCATTGAACGAGTCACTACTAACGAGTGACCCTGGCTTAAAGAAGGTGAATTCAAATTTAGAAAACAACTTAATTCAGCAATTCCAAGTGGCTACTCAACCCTTGCTAAGATCCATCAGTTAAAAAAAGATTTGGCCAAATTTGGCAACAGTAACGTAAAGTAATTCTCGTACACTTTGAAAAAAAGACACAAAAAACGTTCAAAAATAACAAAATGTTTACCTAAAAAGTCACACAAAAATTTCGATTATCATCAAAATTATGAAAAAAAAACCCAAAAATCAAGAAAAAATATATTTTGAGAACCTTTACCCTCCGTCAAATACAACTATGCTTTTGCAAGTCCATAAATTCTGAACAATTTTCTGAACCCATATTTACCTAATTTACCCAAAGACTATACCATACATAATTTAAAGACTGTAAAAAGAACTTTCTTTAGATACCGAACTCGCCTAGTTTATCACAATCCATCGTCCAGATATTATTGAAAGTTTGAAAAGTGCAGGAAAAATTTTGAAAATTTTCAAAAAACAAAGTGTAAGAGTTAATGTTATCATCATTATCAAGCAGCCAATAACAACGCTGCAATTGCAGCAAAAAATAAAAGATTCTCTTCTACCTTTCAGAAGTTTCATAATGATAATGGCACTTAATTGGAAAATTGTCTTCAAATTCCTACAGATGCCTATTTCCCCCAATTTAACAGCATTAGATGAGTGTGTTTTAAAAAGCAAGTATTGACATAGACTGGCGAGCAAATCGGTCTTTCTTAGCAATCCCGGTCTTGAGTATATCGGAAATCGGGGAATATCGGAGAGAGGAGAAAAACCTTCATTGAATCCCAATATTAAGCGATGCGTTATACTATTTACGGACAGAACGGAAAAATAACGACTTGTTAACTAGGCTAGCATTACACATATGACACAGACACATGCTTAGACCACTTTGGCCGCAAAACGTGCCAATTTCCAAGTTATGTCTCCCATTCTAAAATGCTCGCCAAGACTATTTTTTTTAAAAATCATGAAAATTTCAAATTAAAAACTTTCGGTTTTTAAAGATTCAAGGACTGTTAAATTACAAAAAAATACTCTAAAATTGGCAATTGAGTATACCGGTCGGTCAACCTCGTACCCAGGACCTTTTTCTCGCTTTTTGATTTGCTGATGGCACTACGACACCATCCAAACATCAAAAAGTCATAAAGAGGCCCTAGGAAAGAGGATGCCGGTCGGTAGCAAATTTTGTCTGGATGCCAAGAAAACCAAAAAACATAGAAATAATGTATTTTTTTGATTTCTAAATTAGGCTGTTTGAAGTTGGTTAGTATTTTGATATAATATATGGGCAAAAGAAGTAGTTTAGTAAAAGCCTGGGGTAAATATTTGTGTTTGAATTCATAAAACATACAGTACCATTCTTTAACCCTTTAGATACGAAGATACGAAACTAAACATTTTTAGAATCTTTGACCCACTTCTTCTAAAATAAAATAACTTTTTGAATAGTTTTAGCACAACTTTAGCTTTCGCGATGCATATGCACAAGACTTGTGAACAACGTTTTTGCCAAAATGTACTTAATTCTCGCTTCCAAAGGGTTAAAAACGACAACAAACCAGCCAAACAAAACAAAATCTTAACAATTACTTTTTTTAATTTGAAAGTTGTTAGTAAGTTGTTCATGACTTTCTCTGTTTCCCTCAAGTGGTTATCAGCTTGAAAAAGGTAGGGAAAGAGTCAGGGACAAGTTCCTGGTTAATCGAAACCTTGACTTTATATACTGATAACTATGGAATTTCTATAAAGCAAACAAACCAATAAGATGTACAGAGCTGGGAGGCAAAATCCTAACTCGAACGATAAAAAGGTTCAATAACACCAAAAATATCTACGGAATTAAAGTACGAATTTTTTCCAACTAGCATAACTTCTTTAATACTGTATTCCATAAAACTTAATAAATTTTATACCATCGGAAAGATTTTGAACATAAATTTTCATTTGAAACTGAAACTGAAAAAAGGAAGGAGAAAGAATGAACCTTTCTGAATGGCTGAAACACCCATGTGAATTTTTATTGAATGAACTCCTCCACAGACGTTTTTCATATGATTGTGCCGCATAGGAAGTTAATCTTTCGTTCTTAACATCCAGAAGAGCCGTGGAAGACTGTTACGATTACACGAAAATCAAGATGGTTGATAAACTAGAAAGGACTTTAAAATCCATCTTTTGACAATCTTGTAATACTGTAATTTGTAATTTGTTTTATTCTATTGTCAGCAATTATCGGGGATGAAGCTTTGTAAAAATTAAATTCCGTGAAATATCAATTATTTTTGTGACCCGAGAAATCCATTCTACGAAATTCAAAGATTTTTTCTAAGCTGTGAGATGCAATCAAAAACAGACGTAAAACTTGTCTAGATTTGGCTAATTAATGTTTGAATAGGTTTTTATTGAAGAATAAGTGGTAAAAGTTTTTTCGAAATCCAAAAAAATTTGGCCAACCACGAAAAACATTCCGCAAAAATGTAAAAACTGCGCCGCTTAATTCCAAACTCAAATTGATGTTCCCGCGAATATTTCTGACAACAAATTAGTATAATTCAATACAAATTTAACATTTCTAGGGAGTGGGAGTTATAAATCCTGCTAATAAAGAATCCATCGAATCCGGTATGTACTTTTCCGAAAGTCAAATCAATGTTATTTCTTTCTGCAAAAAAATTATCAATTCTGATATATCTATATAAATAATGAGTACTTGGTTATTTTGCCAATATCTATAAACAATTACAGTTAAAGAAATGTCTAGAAAATATACAATTTAGAAAAATATTGTGTATATAAGCAAGGAAAATAAAGAATGAAAAGAAAAGTAATATCATAAATCTATAATATAGAAGTCCATATGAGATTGATGTTGATTGCAAAACAGTTTGTTTTCGAGGACATCATTTCTCCAACACAAAAATATTGATAGGTAGGTAGGTATCCCTAAGAAAGTTATTAGATCCGACTGCTCCGGTAGTCGGTAGGTTGTTGCTTGTAGTAAATTGTTTCTTGTTTCAAAAAACACAATTTTCAAAAATCAGATGTTTTTGTAATTCGATTTTCAAAAATCGGATTTAGATATCAAAATCGGATTCTTCTTCACTTTCTTCTTCTTCTGATTCTTCTTCTTCTGATTCTTCTTTCTTCTCTTCTGTTTTGGGCGTTGTTGGTGTACTCGCCCAAGGATCCTCCTCCTCGGAATCAAACCTGTTTCTTCTGCCAAATCGACTAGTGGGCGCCTCTTCTTCTTTTTTTTCTTCAACTGGTTCTGGTTCCTCTGTTTTCTCCTCCTCAATTGGTTCTTCTGGTTTAGGTGGTTCAGCTGGTGCGGGTTCTTTTTTCGGTATTGAGATCTTTCCTATGGCACCGAATTTTGCTTTCGGGTCTTCAATGGGTTTGCTTTCTTCCTCAGCGTCACCCAAATTCGCGTATTCCTCCTCATCAGCTACAGCATCCATATCGATCATTTCTTGTTCCAGTTTCTCGCGTTTTTCTTTCCACGAATTGATCTCGTTTGTTGTTTCCAGTATGTTCCGCTCCATCACACCGCAACTTCGTTCCGCTGCTTCTGCGCGTACTTCTGCCTCTTTGAATTGACCTTCTAAAAACCGCAATTTTTCTTCGTTCAATTCCTCACGTTCGCTCGATTCTCCTTCCCTTTCTTCTAACTCTCGTAAACTTTTTCCAGCATTTTCGATGGTTTCTTCAAGAAGTGCGACACGTTTTTCTAGAGTATCAGCTTTGTCTTTCACTTTTTCGGTGTCACGTGTGATAACAACGACTTTACGTTGAGCTTCAATATATTTCGTTTCGTTTCCTTCAAGTGTCCGTTTCGCTTCTTTTGTTTCTTCTTCTAATGTACTTACGCGCTCATCTTGCGTGCTTTCTACTTCCTCAAGCTCGTTACGTTTCTTTTCGAATCCTTCAGTTGTTTCTTCGGCAACTTTTAATTTCTCTTCTGCTGTTTGGCAACGATCAGTAGCATGAAGCAATTCTTTCTGAAGCAACTGTATACGACGTTCTGCACTTGCCAATTCACCTTCAGATTTCTCCAATCTTGCAAGAGCTTCGACAATGCTATGTTTTGCATCAACTTTTCTTTGATCAGCCGTATCGATCAACTCAGTGATAGTATGAAGTTTTTTCTTCAAATTCACTAATTTTTCGTCACCCATTTCGTCGCTGCTTTGTCAGGTTACGATGTTCTGGAGCGAGTTTTTTATTTTTCACTTTTTAGACAGATTAGATCTAAAGAAAACAAGATAAAATATGAAATAAAATTGCTCTTCAAAATCAAAGATCAGCTGTCACATCAAAGCTATAGGTTTGTGTATGGCGGGAGCCCAAACCAGGGAAAGAGGGCCACTCAAGGTGTACAAGCTTATAACCATACAAGTATCTATTGCCCGTAAGGATATGTATTTCACCCTTTCAAGTCGTCCACCAAGGGACAAAATCATGCAGTTTTTAATTCGAGGTTTTTTGTTGGTTTTCTTATTTTCAAAATACCGGAAATGTTTTAAATTTTCTTTAAGTTCTCTAAGGGTCCCAAAAACTGGCAACATTTTTTAATATAGTTTCTTTTTATGGGTATTGCTTTCGAGCGTCGGGCAGTACATAACAGGTGGCTAAATCTTTTTCGGACAAAAGATTTTTTTGAACTCAACTAGATATTTTTCCCAATTTTCAATTTGACCCCAGACCTACTGAAAGAAAAATTTTAAGTCGAGAAAAACATTTTTCCATCCCGCTACTGGGTCCTTTTTTGCATGATAATTTCACAAATCAAAAATTTGCGGTTTTGAGGCTAAAATACCGTAAAATGTCCATTTCATCAAGCCCCAAAATTAAAATGGATCAAAAAATCGTACAAAAAAATTGCATAAAATATTATTTCGACGTATTTCTAATCTTCAAAACTTTTACATGGCGCTCTGAACCATCTTTGAATTTTAGAGAAACAAGTTTTCGTCTTAGACACGAAATTAGAATTTCATGAAAAGTAGCATTTTAGTCATAATACTACAAAAATTCGATGCCGCGAAATTTTCATGCTCTAAAATATTTTTATCAATGACTATTCTGGAAAAATGTCGACTATTTTAAATAAGACTGGCGGAACACGCTTACCCTAAGTTGATAAATTTCAAAATCTCAAAATCCTGTAGATGATTTGAAAACACAATGCAATGATATTTGTTCCCAAAATCAAAGATATTACTCTCGTCTTATCTGACGGGCTAAAATGATTTTACTCGGGAAAGGTGCTCTGGAAAGATGTATCTCCATAGAGATAAACCCAAGTATTTTCGTAAACCTGCATAATTTGAAAAAAAAACGAAAAATATAATACTACAAGATAAAAGCCTAACAAAAACTATATAATAATGTGCTTGCGAAAAACCAGATGAAAATTATGCTCACCCGCTAAACTGGGAAAATGTTTTTCCTGTCGCAAAAAAAGTGACCAAAGTTTATCCACCTAAATTTTTCATTTCTTTAAGACATTATAGACACCATAAAAGTCGTGTGATTTTTATTTAAAATCAGTTTTTTGCAAAATTGAAATTTCGTCACTAAATTTTTATCTGCGTGAATATTTTATTTAAATTTAAAACAGTACTTTAACCCTCGACTGAATTTATTAGCTTTGTTCAATCATCGCATTTATTTCGCATTCAACTGCACTACAGGGTGTCCCATAAAAATGTTGCCTCTCGTAAAATGTCATTAGCAATAGCATAGAAAACTTTTAGTTTCTCCTTTGTTTTGAGATGCGGTACTTTTGATGAATTCTCATGACATTTTCTACAATAGGCTACATCTTTTTTTTGTATTTGTTCTGTGTAAAAATAATAGGAAAATTCTAAAAATTCTAAAATTTTGCATTTCTAAAAATCAATAAGGACTAACTCTTATACAAATTTTAGCTTCATAAACTTTATTACGTCATATATGACGGCTAAAAAATTATTCTACTAAATTAAATGCAAGATGAATAAATGCAATAACAGAACAAGGCAATGGATTCAAAAATATTTAAATGTTTTACACAGAAATTAAAGAATCGTAAAAATGAGAGAAGAGATAAACTATGGATTTCGAACCCGTATCTTCGCAAGCATAGTATATTATTTTGCAAATAGACATATCGAAATATTGAAATAAAACAAATCCCATAATATGTAAATCAAAACACTATAAATTTAAATAAATATAATGAATTTAGTATGTTATAGTATAAAAAACATGCTCTCCTAAGAAATTAAAACATTGCATCGAATAAATTCTAATAGATTTTTTGATAAATGATATATTGTACATTTTAAAACTGAAAAAAATAATTGACATAAATAAAATAAATAATATTGATTAAAAAACAGATTTTTCAAATAAAATGTAATTATTTATTAATGCAAATTTGTAACAGTCAAATAGTTTACACTAGAAATTTGATTTTTCCAATATTTCTCAAAGTCTGAATATAAATTCAGTGCACATAAACAAGCTAATTTGGTATTCAAAGAAAGCTCTTTTTGACATTTGAAAAAGATGCTAAGCAAAGCGGTATTTTCTCAATCGGACCTTTCAATAAGGTATAAAATCAATCGCGGTTTTCAGGGTGGCCGCCCGGGTGATTATCTAGTGGAGTAGCCTGTACCAGACTCTACAACGTACCGATACAAAATTTTTATCTGCCGGTACGGCGGTCTGGTACAGGCTACTAGCGGAGCCTTGCAATTTAAAGTTAAGCAAATAGACGAAAAACGCTTCCGAGGTGCATTAACTAGTTTTTCCAGGTTTTGGTAAATTTTGGACAATGTCTATTTGCTGACATGGAATTTCTCCTTGATTTATGGGTTGCGGAAGTCCCTGCCGAGGGATCCAACACTGCAGGAAAATTGAGTTTTCTGAAGCAGAATGTGCACTTTTCTGAAAATTTGGACAGGAAAGTGCACATTCCCTGGAGTTTTCTGTTTGGAAAACTCAATTTTTTTCGCAGTGCAAAAGCGTTAAAGGTTAAAATGGCATACATTTACAAGAAGCTATGTTTTCATTTTTCTATGTATGGTCATTAGTGGAAACTTGATCACTCGATTTGTCAACTTTCTTAACAAAGTAATCACACATGACATCGCTTTCCTTAACCAAATGACAACCTTAATATGGACACGTTCGTCTCTTTTGGATGTCCTTAATCCTTACATAGTTTGTTGATTAAACAGTTCAAGTAATTCATGAAATCTAATCCTTATCTATTAGTCATTGCTTGAAAGGTCATCGGTAATGAGGTTGACATTTTTGAAATATCTGAAGTCTTAATAGAATTAATCCTGACAATACCTTACATCGATTCAATTTTGCAATCCCTAGAAAAAGAAGAAAAAAACCTCAATCCCAGGGATGGTGCTCGTCCGAGCGGTCCGCGTGAGTGATATAAAAAAAGCCAAGTGAAGAGGCCCTGGGATCGAGGTAAATCATATATAGGTATTTTCCCGTACGTAAAAGTATGACAACATGTGTACATGACATAACGTCACACTTTTTTTATGAATCATATGGCTGACTGAACGAAAATCGATACTGTTGAAAAGATGAATATGGTTATTAGTTACCCCTATCAAATGATCTCACTGTATATGGAATATTAATAGTTTTGTTGAACAGGTTAGCCTCGTTATGAAATCGATCATATTTTCATAGCTTAAAAGTGTGCAAGTTCAGAAATTATTAGTATAATTTACGATTATTTACGGAGAATAGTTTCATCAGCTCTCAGTCTTGTCTTCCTGGGGAACCGTGTTATAGCTTTTATCACTGGCCTCGTGGCGCTGTCAAACTCTGAGTTCTAAGCTCAGCGCCTTAACAGAAAGAAACACCCGTAGAAGACATTTGTACATGTTGATTGGAAACAAGGCTTAACCAAAGTAATGAAATTTTTCTTGGTGTAATTTCATCAACAAAAACTTTTTTGTGGCTTATTATGAAATATTGAACATACAGTTCATCGTCATTATCACGATGACTTGCATACTTTATTAGGGAAAATATTCGGGAAGCAAGTGATTAACTTAAGGGGAAAAAACTGCGAAAGAAAATAATGCGGAAATAAAGATTCCAAATGACTGGCCGAAAACATTGTAAAATGCAGAATGCAGAAATTGAACTCCAACCTTTCTCAAAATTCTGTTCTGTCGATTTTTTTGCAAAAGCGAAATTTAATTTGCAAATTTGTAATTTGATCATGAAAAAACTTTCGTGGTGGCAATTTCCGAATTTAAAGATAATTGAATTTCAAAATTTCCATGGAAAACACGGAACAAGCCGATTGGCCGTACCTCAAATTCTCTCAAATCACCATATAAAATCTCGTGAAATATAACTGATATGCTAGACCACAAAACTAGATACAACAAAACCCAAAATCTGCAAATAAACTCCGCGAAAGTTGATGCAATAAAGTGTCGGTACCGTAAAAATGGCATTCGAAGTTTTAAATATTCCGGAGCAGACTAGTAAGTAGAAAGGAAATAAATTTCGCGAATTTCGTGGTTTTGAGATCCTCCGCAAAAAGTTATTGCAAAATGTAAATCAGTTGTTCGTGAGGTTTAATTCCCGTAAAAGTCAGTTCCTTTACAAATGTTTCGTTGTCTACTGAAACCTTATCAAATCATTTTTTCCCGAAATGATCAGGTAGCCAAACTAATGTTTGACCACACTAAACCAAAGATGCCAGGCGATTGATTTATTTGTGCCATACTTTATTGCATGAAAATTTCGCGTCATCAAAAGTTCGTTTAAAGAAATTTATTGCCGTGAAATTTTCATGCATTAAAGTACCCCCGGGTACTTAATTATTTTAAGAAAGCTGATTAATACCTTTAGTTTATTGTTGCTTTGATAATATTATTTGAGAACGAGGTAAAATCTATATGAACGAAAATGTATATTGAAATTTTGGCGTCAGTCGAGAAATATGCTTATAGACAAGTTTACAGAAAATGTCAGTGGTCCAGATGCAGCACCACATTTTGAAATGTGGAAGGGCTTTGAGATGTGCTTTTGTGAAAAGTGATTATTTTTAAAAAGATATCATTACTTAAATAAAAAACTCAATCTGCCACTTGACGTTGCCATTGTGGCCTGAAATTGTGATAAAAAATAATCAAAGATGAGAATGCCGTTGAAAATGGAAGACCTTCCTCCAATCATAATAAATTACATCATCACTTGGACAAATGTATGGAATGTTGATTTCCGCAAACATGACCACAATGCCTTATATGGATTATTTTGATTGATAACTATCTCCTCAAATCTTATGAACAGTTTACATAAAAAAAAGAAATATCCCTGGGTAACACAAGCAAAACTAAACAGAAATGAGGTCTATGACAACATCAAATACATACACGAGTTTTACATGTACGAAATTTTGTAAATTGAGTTCGTTCAGCGTCGCTGTTTTCTAAATCTTTAACAATCATTACGCACCATTTTCGTTAAAAGAGTTTTTCTGTTTTTTTTGACACCTTGATTTGGCGGGAAGTAATTTCGCGGAATTTTTTTTTTTGTGATTGGCCACTCAAAATCAGCGGGTTTCATAGAATTAATTTTCGCGGTTTTGTCAGTTTAATTTAAAGTAAACACATTTTATATACAAAAAAAAATATTTCGCGTGTGTGTTCAGGGAAATTTTATATTTCGCAGAATTTAATCAGGCGGTTTGGGTTTATAATCGCGATAATTTCTTTCGCGAAAATTTGTTCTCTTAACTTAATTTTGTCATCAACAATTTATAGTAAAGTTCTAAAAAAACTGACTTGGTGATGTCACTATAATGTCATTATAGTAAAATTTGGCCTCAAACTGATTTGAATTTTCTTTAAATACCAAATTTGACAAATTTAACTCTTTCCAGTGTCTTAAAAAAATTAGATTTAAAGTTTGAAAGAGTAATCTTCTATCCTTATCATACATTAGATGAGTTTTATTTTCAGGCGAAATGACGATGGATTACTTGTAACCAAAAATGGAGTTTCCTTTAACACTGAAATGTGTTTCATTACCGGGTTGTTTCCAGTTATGACTTTGTTTAAGTCTCATTTCACCCTGAAATGAAATCTCGTATAAACAGCCTCTCAACATGTAAATAAAGCCTTTCCCTTTAAGACCATTTTAACTTTCAACTGAACCTAGCCGACACAACTACACAAAACGTCTGTGGAGAAATGTGTTTGTATTGCAGAAATACACACGTGTATAGCTGCAAAATAATTAATATCCTCCATAGAAGTTCTTTTTTGTGGCTCTTACTAGTAACCCTATGGACAACTACACGTTTTCAAGTTTTTCAGAAATTTGTCATATGAGCTTTAATATTGTGAAGTTATCATTATGAATTTCATGAAAATAAGGGCAGACGAATTTGATGGATATTGTTTCTCGCCACAATAGAAAGTCGCGTCGCCTTTTTCATAGTTTAGCTCGCAAAATTTCTTACATAAACGTGTAGCAGGCCATCATATGCTATCAAACACCCAAACACATATTTATCATTATATATGAAACCCACCATTTATCAATATATAAATTATTACCATAAATTAAAAATACCCAAAATGCAGTGCAAACTGTGCGTTAAAAAGAAAACCTTTTTATCTAGCAGCTTCGCAAATTTGCTATTTACAATTAGAATTATAGTCTGTTCAGGAGCTTCTTGTGCAATTGTGCAAACATCTTTAGAAATTTTAAGTGCGTTTTTTACAAGCTAGAAGCTTATGTCAAGCTTGGTTAGTAAACGGACAATTTATTTTTAAAATTGCAAAATGAATTTGTTGTGTAAAACTGAATAACAGTATATGTACAAGACACATCGTAAATATATACTTTATCAGTAGGAGAGAAATTAAAAGTATTCTGAAATCAAATCCGATTACATCATAATAAGCTAAACCTATTGTTTTTATGTTACGTCATCAAACATCAATTATTATTATTATCATTGTGGAGTATGACTATTAGCTAAGAACAAAGCTTTCAAAAAATCATACGAAATGTTCCTTCATATCTGTTCCCTGATACTAGCCCATATGAATCATCAAAAGTGATTTGCGTGAAGTCAAAATATAGTTTCTTGTTTTCCAAATGACAGAGAAGAAGTTAAAGATGTCATTCGAAAAAAAATTACTCCAAAAATGCAGTTATTGAAACACAAATTGCAAACATATGTGCTACCTAAGGAAAATAATCAAGTTATCTTATTTATGATATGACTATTAAAGTAATTAAATGAACATTCAATCATTCAAAACTAAATCAGATAAGACATCACTCCCATTTCAAATTAGATTATGATTGAAATAGAAATGATAAACAGCAGTTTGTGCAAATACAAGTTATCCCAAAATTGTAAAATTGGAGGGTGTCTCTAATTTCTTATCTTTAGAAAGTTCTACTATAGCATTGTTGTCTATTGCCTACTGTATAGAAATCAGTATAAACCCAATGGTATTGCTAAAAGATCAAATTACTACAAAAAGCTCCAGCTGTTCTGAAACCTAAGTATAATTTACTGGGATTCAAAAACAAGTGATGTGCATGAATTAAGATTAAAATTAATACTGAATAGAATTCATAGTGATTTTTGCCAGTGCATAGATCAGAAAAACCTGTTTTTATGATAAAAAAAACTAAGTAAATGCTTAAATCAACAAATGCATAAACTGATGTGAAAGAAGCTGTTCAGTGCAACAACAAAATAATATACCCAACTACATTCCCAAACCCATAAATGCCCTTGCCTTTCAATGAATACACTATACCTACAAAAGTAATTCACAAAAAATCTTCCTAAATTAAAGGAAACACAGTGTACTTATAAGTTGTGCAAATCATTCATAAATTGTGCAAATTGTGTATTATCAGAAAGCAAAAATTACTTAATATTAAAATGGATACACCAATGTTTTCTCTGATTGAAAAAAAAGTGAAGACAGTGACTTGGAGGAAAAATCAGCGCATTTTTGTCAACTAAAACTTTATACATTACAGTAGACATATTTCTACAAAATAAATTGAATTCATTTATACAGAATTGGTTTCTAACACAGTAATTTCACTGTAAGAAATTACAAAAATATCAAAAAAGGTGGAAATCTATTATTGCCCTTGCTGTCATAAACAGCTTGCTGTTACCAGTTCCACATATTTTAATTATGGGTTACTTTGAAACAGCAGATGGGTTGCTTATTAACCTAAGATAAATTTTACATATAAAAACCATTCACAAAAAAAAGAAAGAAAAAGGAATAGAATATGTATGAAAAAATAAATAAACTACATTATTACACATGAGGTTCCTCGAATTTTGAAGAAAATTGCTGGCAAAGTTTATAAATCTTACATACAGTATGTAGAAGGTGATTCGTATGCTCTTTACTAAAAATTTACAAACTTTGTTTGGTGCATATTAGGTGTTATAATACTAAAAAGAGAAGCAATGTTTCTTCTATGACTAGATCCAGTTAAAATTTCTCTAGAAACAATTTACTATCTCAACACGGTCAGTTTCAAGACTGAAACTCTAATTGAGTTAGTAGTGCTTGCAAAACATGTGTTTCATAGTGTCACCATTGAATAATTTATTCTTCCGCATCATCATCACTACTTAGTTCATCCATTTCTCTCATTTCTGCAACAATTTTATCGGTCTTTTCCTGCCACATTTCGATCTCAGTCTTTGTTTCATTGATATTTCGTTCCAAAGCTGCACAGTTGCGCTCTGCAGCCTCTGCTCGAACTTCTGCTTCTTTTAATTGACCCTCAAGGAGTGTCAAATGGTCGTTGTTAGCTTCTTCTTTCATGTTTGCCTCACCTTCACGTTCTTCTAGTTCTTTGAGACTGTTGTTTGCTTTGTCAATGCTCTCTTGAAGAACATCAGCTCTTTCTTCTAATGTGCTTGCTTTGTCACTGGTTCTTTCAAGATCACGAGTAACAACAACTCTCTTGCGTTCTGCCTCAGTGAGCTTTGTTTGGGTATCTTCAAGTTTGAGTTTAGCTTCTTTCACTTCTTCTTCTAATTGCTGTATCTTTTCATCACCTACTGTCTCATTTTCTTCTAGCAGTTTTCGTGCTTCTTCAATCTCAGAGCAATTGTTCTGAACTTCACTTAATCTAGATTCCAATTTTTCATTCCTTCCTTCAACAGTGCTAAGGTCTTTGCTTAATAGTTCTTTCCTTCTCTGAATGCTAGCAACTTCGGCCTCACCTTTTTCAAGCCTCGATTGTGCTTCAATTAAACCAGCTTTAGCGTCTGCTTTTCGGGCATCTGCGTCATCAATCTGGGAAGAAATCTCAGCTAACTTAGCCTTCAATTTGGCAAGTTTTCCACCACTTTCCATTGTGTTTGTATCGGATTTTCAATTTGTAAAAGTTATAAACGTTTATGACAAATCTACGATCTGCAAAACAAAACAGATGCTCCACTAACCAACAAACGAGAATTAACCCTTTACAGTGGACCTTCCAAAGCAGACAGCAGCAATTCGACAGTGTGTGCAAGATTTTTTAGTGTATACTGATATATGTATTGTTATCGAGGGTGTGTTTCAATGGGAGTTACGCAGTTCACAACAATCCAATAGTATCGATGAATAACCAAAAAAGCTAATTATGAATACCGAACAATAAAATCCATAGGTTGGACAATAAGATCGCCGCCATTATAGACCATATATGGTCTGTTTGTATTTAAATTTAAATGACCTCCGCTCACTAGATGCGAAATTTATCAAAACAACAGGGAAGCCATCTTGGAATTACAATTACATCAAGTGCGAGCGAAGCGGAAATGAAGCTTACTACCCTGATCTAAACCGGGCGGTCCGTTATGTACTCTGTAAACTCAGAGCATGAGCGTATCGGGTAAAAATGGAAAAAAATATCTAATTTCGGGCAAATATGAACGAGCGTCGTTGAAGATAATCAACCTCAGCCCCAGGGCTAAATTTTTTCGTGCTATTGATATTTTCGCTGGACGCTCTGAAAAAATAAGTTTTTCCTTTTCCTCTCCTTCGACTTTTTGGGCCCGAAGGACCCCACGTAGGCCCGAAGGACCCCACGTAGACTGTACCAGTCCCTCCCGCGGCAAAATAAAAAATTGCCTAACTTACGTTATCTTCCGTGAGAAGACTCTGGTACAGGGTAGACCCCACGGCGCCCAATAATGCTAAAATTCCGTCGTGCGGCCACCGTGGTGGAGAGGAAAAGCGTCCTGGAGTCGAGGTTGGAAGATAATAGCCAGGTGTAGACTAAAAGCTATGACGTAAAACTAGCATGGTAAGCAACTTTCAGCAGCACAATCGATGAGTATTCAGTGTCTAAGTTCGGCTGCTGGTACGTAGTATAGTAGATCTTGGTTTGCTTAACCTCGCTATTGTCTGCTGAGTGATTATTTTGGCATTTTAGAAGGTTTCTCGGACTATAAACTAGACGGTACCCTTATAATGGGAGGGGGACAAATGGACAAATGTGAAATATTTTCTGCAAATTTGTGAAAATTCAACCTCGTTCGCTCTCGCTTGGGAGTATGAAAAAGTTTATCAATCGAGTTTTCTATAGAAACACTTCTTGTTATAAATGTTTGGAAGAACGACAAATTGAAACAATATTTTGCTTGCTCAACTGCTGATGCGGATTAGAAACTTCCTCTGTGTGTTGGTGATATTCAAAAAATGAATAAAGAGGCCCTGGAGTTGGAGATCATTGGTTTAAAATCGTATTCCTCAATGGGTATGGAGCCTTGGCTGGGGGGGGGGGGCTACTAGGCCCACGCTACACGCGCTGTAGCTAATCAGGACTTGATAGTTTTTGGAATCTGAATGAAAGTTTACCCTAGGTAAAGGCACGTAAGTGAAAGTCTGCTGGAATGAGGATACACTGATAAATTTCTGGTGGACTCAACTCCACGCATCAGTTTAGCGAAACTCTATTTTTGCAGATCTTCCACGACACGAGCACTTCAAAAAAGCTACAGACCAATTACTAGAGTTAAAAGAACTCTAACTAAAGTTAAAGGGAACACGCAACGGGAGTTACGCTCGAAAAGAAGGAAACATTTATTTGTTTTTATCCGGCAAATTTCGGTTACCACATGACAGACCTATGTTTCACCCGCACGTTCACGACTTATCTTAAACGGACTATGGAAAAGTCTTTATACGGACTATGAGGCATGAATCGAAAAAAAGTATTACAACCCCTCTGGCTCTCTCTATCCAACTGCTCTATATTTTCTTATATTGGGCCATTAAATAATTACGTCACGCTAAATTTGCTATTTTAGAACTGGGGGGGGGGGGGGGGGGGGGGGGGGGGGGGGGGGGGGGGGGGGGGGGGGGGGGGGGGGGGGGGGGGGGGGGG
>JAUBWS010057679.1:5591-16269 GCA_032270445.1 Darlingtonia californica | reverse complement strand
TTCTTTTGGGAAACTTGTAATTTCTTTTGGGAAACTTGTAGTTTCTTTTAGGAAACTTGTAGTTTCTTTTGGGAAACTTGTAATTTCTTTTGGGAAACGCGTAGTTTCTTTTGGGAAACGTGTAGTTTCTTTTGGGAAACTTGTAGTTTCTTTTGGGAAACGTGTAGTTTCTTTTGGGAAACGTGTAGTTTCTTTCAGGAGACTTGTAATTTCTTTTGGAAAACTATTAGTTTATTTTGGGACATTTGTAAATAATCTTAGAAAACTTGAAGTTTATTTTGGAAAACTTGTAATTTATTTTCGAAAACTTTTAGATTCTTTTGGAAAACTTGTAATTTTCGTTATGAAACTTGTAGTTTCTTTCTTGGGAAACTTGTAATTTCTTTTAGGAAACTTGTAATTTCTTTTAGGAAACTTCTAATTTCTTTTGGGAAACTTGTAGTTTCTTTTGGGAAACTTGTAATTTCTTTTGGGAAACTTGAAGTTCATTATACGAAAAATTTGATCCTTACCTCCCAAAGTTCCATGAGTTCAGTAGATATCTAGGAAACAAAAAGTCAATTCATAAATTTTGTCTATGTTTATCAAAGTTCCGTCAGTCAATTTGAGGTAATTTACATAGTACCAAGTGGCCATAGGTTGCTTCGATATCTGAAAAAGGTTTTCATTATCTAGAAAATTTCGTTCCAAGAAATCAGAAAACTCGTTAATGTCGGTAAAACCGGGATTATCGAATCACGGGAATAGTTCTAAAGAAGGCGAGAAAATAAATTTTTTCTTTTCATTCTAAATTACCGTCTATGTTCATGCAATTTTCTTCGTGGAAAAACAGAAGGTAGCTAGTCTAGGTTGTTTTCCAAAACGTCGCATTGTCACACTACACTTGGCCATTGAAATGACCGTTGGTATCCTGGGGCACTTCCAAAGAGTGAAATTCACTTTATGTCATGGAAATATATATATAGTATGAGAAACAAAAGTGTTGCTCCGCCACAATACTCAGACCTAGCTCGGGAGCTATGATCTCCAACGGATCTCGAGACGCGTTTCGGCCTTATTAGGCCTTATCAGTCGAGAATACAGTTTGCTCAACACTCAAATGCTTGAGTGGAGCTTGGAGATCTGGCTGTAGCTGTTATATTTACACATACATATAATAGACAGATCCCGATGTTACAAATTTGTAGCTCCCTCAAGGTTTCCTCACAGCTTAAAATTCTACCGAAGCCGTATAATACCATCCATATAATACGTAATATACGGGACCCGTATTCGGACGTTTTGCACGCCGTGCTTTTTTCTTCAATTCTTTCATTAATGCGGATGACTTCACATCAAAAACGCTGACATGTATTTGATACAATACATACCTTTTCAGGTAGCTTTTTTGTCATCATAACCATTGCATCCTAAAGAAAAGAATTGAAAAGATGGTATGCTGAAGAAATATCTACACAGGCCGGGTAAAGGAAATTACCCTGGTGGTCCATGTAACCACCTTAGCTTCTCGGATACAGTAGATCTCAATATTTTAATAAACACATATATTCAGGGTTAAAGTTCCTATTTCGGTGTTATCCGTTACTCTGGTCTAGGGGAGAAAGAAAGCTAGACTAGGTACCCGTTTCCTTCGTTCTTTCAGATTTCTCCTTTTTAGAGGTAATCTTAAAGGTCCTAGGTCCTATTTGGGAGCTTTAGTTTGATTCTGAGTCAAGAAGGAATAGGAAGATAGACTAAATACCCGTTCTCTTTGTTCTTTCTCCTCTTCAGAAACTCCACAATAAGGCGTGATATCACCAACAACACATTCAGCAAGATCATGCACCAACGCCAACTTCATACATCTATGAAAAATTTGCATTAAGTCTGTCTGAAAAAGATTGTCAATGTGTGTATATTATACTATTTCTGAAGACACAGGTAGGTTCCATTTTTTGTTGGAGAATGGCCAATCGTGGAGAAGTAAAGGCAGACTGGCAAATTATTACATGACAAAAGGAAGAAGGAAAATGAAGAAAAAATCAATTTATACTATTTTCCCTATGAGCTTAAAATTTGACATAAAAAGTTTTTAATCTCTGCTTATTTATAATACGCAATTACTTTTATCACACATTCATTTGTTAAGAGAATGCAACCATTCAAAGTTAGCCTAAGTTAGACTTTTTTAAGTGTTTCTAACCAAATTTCAAGGTTGTATATTCAGGAGTAAAACAGTGGAAAAAATTGAAATCAGCTTGAATTAAAGTTCTTAAATACCGAGCAAACTTGACCTAAACTTAAGGTAAGAAATGTTTATGTACAAAATATGAAGCTTCTACCATAAATAGAAAAAATGTATATTCTTATTCATTTTCACTACTTCAATTTTGAATTTTCCCATTCTAGACCATTCTATATCTTTAAAACTAATAAACCAAAATAATAAATTATATCGGATAATACTGAGAATTGAACAAACACAATTATATTGTCGATCTTCCTGAGCAGACTCTGGGTTCTAAACACTTGTTCTCCCCACAGCTATGGAGGAGAGTAGAAGTGTTATGAAAGCCACTGTGATATACTATGCATACCTAGTTTTATCAAAAGTTCCATTAGATGAGTTTAATAGCATTGTCATCATCGCCATTCTATACATATGATCTGAAACGCTTTCCACCTTCTTGATGTTGCACTTAGTCCAACCAGTCCGTAAAGTGTTCTATGGTATATAATCAAAATCGTAACTTTTCCCTCGACTTTTTGTTCTTTATTCTCCTTAGAAGCATTATCTACCAAAGGCAGGATTGCCCTTAGAGCCTTGCCGTCCTAATAACACATACAGTCACCCTGGGTGGTCGCTCATTTTCAAAAATGAAATTCCAGCCTTACAGGAGTGTTCCAGGAGCAACCCGGCCCAATAACAAAAGCAATTGGAACGAAAAAGAGACAAACATCTTAAATAACCTTGGAATGATTAAACTTTACCAATTTAAGCTTATTACCTAATGAATTTTATTATCACTTTGAAAAATAATTGGTTTTAAAAATAAATTTGAACTATGGGAGGCAAAAATTAGTCAAAAATTTAAGAAAAACTTTGCTTAAAATGTCAAGAAGTTTTCCAGGAGATTTTCCCTTTTTCTCACTTTCAAGGAGTATTTTCCAGGAATACAACGCATTTCCAGGAGTTTCAAAGCGTTTCCAGGAGTTTCTAGGAGTAGTGGCCAGCCTGTCACCTTGTGGGAATTATTTAAATGCCAATACTACCAAAAGCCTTGTCAGTGTTTCCTATATATTATAGATTTTAACACTTTTCCTGTTATCCTTCCACACTCAAAAACCACCCAGTTTATGTCTGAAAACCTTGTCAGATTACTAAATAAGAGGGAATTTTCAAACAGTCTGTTTTAGTGGACCTTTATCCTTTAAGTTAGACAGCACAAAAGTCTAACGATCCCAAACATAACCGTAAATGACTAATTACTTCCATATATGGCATTATGCAGTCCAAATAAGGCAATGATAGAGATCAGTAGACTTGTTTGAATTGTGTACTTTAATCGCTCGCAAAGCTGGATGAGAAGATAAACGGTGAAATCTCAGTAAAGCAGAGCAAAAAACAAAGCCAGAATCTCCATATATATATACAAAGAATAATGAAAATTGGTATATTAAGATGTCTACTTTATAGAGAATTCCTTGTTATATCAAATAAAACCGTAAAAAAACCATGTGGAGGTGTGCACACAGAATGCATGCCGTTTAAAAAGAAAAAACTCCTCTACATAGGGTTTTGCTAATTTTGCCCATTAAGAGATTCCAAAACCTTTTGGGACTTACCATATCAGAGAAAAATGACCAAATATTTTGAAAGTGACTAAAATGTTCCCCGATTTTATTTTCCCGATTAGTAATTTTCCCCAATTTTTTTATAGCCGATTTTTACGATCTTTTAAAAATTTCAATTCAGTGGATTTTATATCTATGACACTGAAACTACTACCATGACTTGAAAAAAAGATTGCAACGTATAATTAAAGCGTTCATGGCACTATTTATTTTGAAATTTAGTTAGGGAAAATTGACTAATTTGAAAATTTAGTCAGGGAAAAGTGACGATAAGGTATATTTCTCACTCACCTTCAGCTGTCCAACAAACATGAAGAATTCAACAGCATCTGATGAATCTACCATTTTTATTATTATAATGATAATAATTATTGACCTTTTTCTAAGGATAAAAATGATCATTTCAAGTAAACTTATTTTAATAGCAGGCTAAATTCATAAAACCAAAATAAAGTCTATAATTTTTAAAGAAATTTGTGTTAACTGTCCCTGATCTTGCTGCCCTGTCCATGTAGTCTGGAACATTATTTTTAAATTTTTCTAGTTCATTCAAGATAATTAGGCACATCAATATAGTTGCTGTCAAAATGAATTTTTACGTGGAATATACTAATGTTGTCATTTTTGAGCAAATTTAATAGGTTCCCCAAATATTCACTAACAGTTTGCACCAATATGCAGATGACAACTGACGTTGCATATAGCCAAGTGTCTCAAAAGTCTAAATTCCAAATGCCAGTGCTCTTTGCAAGCAAACAAAGCCCCAGACTGGCAGGGAGTCTGCCAGAATCTTAGGCTGGACCTCCACAATGTTTTCTCTGATATTTCTCTTAATTTCTAAGCCTTTTTCCCTACTTTTAAGCTAACGTAGATTAAATAGAAGGAGTATTAAAATTCTACGTATAAACAATCTAATATATCATAAAAATTACAGGAACCAGGCCACAAACGTAAACCGGGGGACCAAGACTTGAGAATAGTGATGTATGAGGGCTCACTATGGTTAGGTCGAACACAAAGAACATTTTCAAAATCATATCTTCTAAAACGATTAAGACATTCTGTAAGCATTTTCCTGATTATCCCACATAATATACTGAATCTCCTTTTCCTTGAATTCCCTAAATTTCTAGGTCTGGCAGACCTTGTCTGGAGTTCCCACATGATACCCCAAAGAACTTAGTACAAAGGACCTTTCTAAATTAAAATAGCAAAGTGACTACAATAACATTTCGCAAAAGTTGCTCAATCTCGAAAATAAATTCAATAAAATTTAATTTTTCCCTTGATTTCTATGCATGTACATATTTTCTAATTCGAAATACTGTATATAATCACAAAAATTAATTCTGCAAATTTTGCTGCAATTTTGAACTGGTCAACCACAAAAATAAATTCCGTGAAAATTTCTTTCTGAAAAAGTTTCTTCCCTTTAGGTAATATAAAATCCACACTGGTCCAAGTATTAGTATTACAAATTGAATATTCGCCTGACTTGAAACAGAGTAGCCTAAGTTCCAACACCAACAAAACTCACCAAGATACGGATGATGCAAGGGGCAAGGGGGCCCTCCTGGCATTTCCTTTCTTTTCAATCAATATATGGTAAGTCATAGTTGGAAACTCTTTGGTCGTGCTCAAAGAAGTACAAGGATGTACAAGTACAAAAAAGATACAAGGCTTTCAAGAGAACAAAACCCGAGAAGGATTGGGTTACCTACCAAAAAGCTGCACCAGACTGCAGGAACATTTGTAATAATGCTCATAAGGATTATGTCAAACTCACCATTACTGATGATGAATCCAAAAGTAGAAAGAAACTTTACCCTTTCATCAAACACAAAAAAATGATATAACCAGCGTTTCACTACAACTTGATAGACATGGAAATACAGTTACAAATGCTGCAGATATTTCTGAAATCCTTAATGCACAATTTTTCAGTGTGTTGTCTCATGATAACAACTCAACAACAGCTATAAATAGCCGATGTGGATCTAAAATTGATATACTAAACTTTAATTGAAATGGAATTATTAATTAAAACTTTTGAAAAACTTAGATCCATGCAAACCCAAAGGTGCCGACAATGTTTCAGCAAAATTTCTGGAAGAATGTGCAGACAAAGTTGCTGACTCACTAGCTCTCTTATTTACAGTGTCACTCACTCAAGGGAAGGTCCAAGATGAATGGAAACAAGCCATAATCACTCTCTTGTACAAATGTGGGAATAAGAACCATTCCAGAGCTGAAAACTACAGACCGATCAGCTTAACATCAGTCACTTGAAAAATCATGGAGCGTATTCTACACAGTCACATCATGAATTACCTTGAAAAAGAAAAAATACTGTCAGACTTGCAACTTCAGAAAGAATCGTTTGTGCAAAACCCAATTATTACACACTATAGAATCTTTTGAAAAGTCACTATACAACAAGGAACCCTAGTGAAAACAACCACAGCACATTCAGTGGTCTGCGTTACTCTAGGCTAGCCTATTTTCATTTATCATCATTTGTATTATCTTTATTATTACTAGACTTCAGCAAAGCCTTTGACAAGGTCTGTCATAGGAAACTACTAATAAAACTGGAACACTACGAAATCAGCTGTTTATTTATTCATTATTTTGAACTGATTTAACCAGAAAAGCCTCTTCAATTCTTTTTGAGCTGCTATTGGTGAAGGTCCTGCCTTTCTGTGAAATACCTACAGGGAACCTTGTGGAAATTACGGTGAGGTAATTTTCACCACCAAAGGCCTTGTGCCGGTGTAACATCCACAGTAACATACTGAGCTGGATCAATGACTTCCTTATCAACAGACACCAGGAGCATAGTTGTAAGAGGATCAGAGTCATCAAGTTCACCAGTGACATCTGGAGTCCCACAAGGCACAGTGCTTGGCCCCTCTTGTTTTTTGGTTTACATCAATAACATGCCACAATCAGTACAATTATCTATTGGCCTATCTTCAGACAATGCAAAAAGTCTAGTTTCCAAATGTGAACAAATTAAAATATTGTAGATACCAAAGCTAAACTTCTCCAAACAAAAATATCAACTAAACTGTTGGGAAGTTTTATACTGTAGGCCAGCAAAGGAAATCTTTTATATGGTGTGTCATTCTCGCCTTGTATGTGTCAATTTGGCCCCAATGATGTACAATAACTACCTATTTATAGGTGCATTTTTCTGCGCACACAAAATTTAACCAACCACAGCAGATTAGTATTTCGCTTTTCACCACACACCCCGTTGATAATGATATATAGTTTAACCGATATTCAGCAAGAACATGTAGAGAGCAGGGAAAGTAACAACTTGAAGGTAATTCGCGTTCTTCACAGTCCAAGGAAAAATAATGAATAATGATAATGAAAATTTACCACATCTGGTTATATATAGGATGGGATGCTCAATGGCAAACTATATTATTATGTCAATTCCATTCGCTTTGCGATTAAATAAAGGAAACGGTCACTTTTGGAGCTGGATTTGATTTGGCTGCCCCATGCTGATTTTTTCTTTCTGACTTTTGTAAGAGTTTTCCAGGCTACCCAAAATTTTGCCACCTCAAAAAAGCTAGATTGGAAGAGCACAGACTCAGACTGACTGACACCAAAATCTAAATCTACCTACTTACTAATTCCTAATAAGCCATACAACCAAGGTTTACATTTCCCTCGAAATCTTAGGTATTAGATATGATAAAGTAAAATGTCCAGGCAGCATCTACATTTCCTATTTACCAAAATCACCATCAGTATACGACAATCGCGCCGCCACATTCATTCTCCGCTGCTAGCTCTGCCATTTTTAAATGTGATTGCTTCACAACAAAATGTATAGATTAAAAATGGTGGAGCAATTTCGGCGCGTCAGACCACAAGCGCTTTTTTTTGGCAAAAACCTGTAGCTGTTTATGTTGTGTATCTTAACTCAGCCTTAAACTTATGAGTAAGGAAAATAAATACCTGGGTGACGCCGGGTGTACGCATTTAAATGCATTGACAATATTTGGAGGGTGGCAGGCTGCCTTAGGGCTTGATTCGCCTACTTTTGCGAGTCGTCCTTGTTGTTGCGGCCTCCGACAAAATAACGAAGTGAAAAAAGTAGAGGAAAGCCCGGCGCCTAAGCTCTATGTTGTAGAGTATCGGCCAGAACGTCGTCGGACTATTCGCCGGGGACCAAATTGACGAAATCTCCTCAAATTTTGAAACCATCATTTTAGATCTAATTTTTTGAAGATATTTTGGTAGACCCAAATTTTCTTCACTGTTATTTTCCACATTGAAAAAAACATCGAAAATACCAATAATCGCAACCTAGATCCCAGGGTCTCTCGCTCTACCCCACTTCGCTTTTTTTATATCGCTCGCGCGGCTCGCTAGGATAGGCGCTCGTGGAAGAGCTAGCTCTTCACGAAAAAATGAAAAATATATGGTACACAATTTTGAGTTTTTTTTACCCCTTGGATGATACCTCAATTATCTCTTAAGTAATTGAGAACATAACCCAATTGATACTACACTAGTTTTCGATTTACGAGGAATAAAGTATTTCCTGTTCATTATTGCCATCCTTCCGGATTTTTTAAGTAATCCTGACTTGTTCCGGATTGCATAATCCATATAATCTCGTTGGCAAAAACCTTTGTTATTGATAAGGGCCAACCTCGTTCCCAGAACTGCTCTTCATTTTTAGCTATGCTGACGACGAAAAGAAAAAAAGCGCCAACTAAGTATGAATAAAAGCCCTGCAAACGAAGTTGGGTGAGGGTTTTAACTTTTATTTTTGCGAAAAGAATACTGCAAAAACTGTCAAAGCCTTAAATCATAGGTCTCATCCAACAACCTCAATCCCAGGGCCTCTTCACTTTGCTTTTTTAATATCGCTCGAGCGATGCGATGAACTTCTGTCGTGTTCTAAAGTTTGTAGAATTTGGTACAGGTTACTCCTCAGTTGCATAAGATTTTAATGTTGTTACCTTCCTCCTTACTGATTTGCCCCACTAAAGATAACTTGAGTTGAATTGAATTTCAAGATTTTCATCTTCTCCAAACGTTGCTGATAAGCGGCCTCTTCTGTTATCAACATCTTTGGTTTTGACATGTCCTTTTATAGAGACGTGAAAGTGAAATAGATTTTTGTAGAGATTTCTAGATTTTTTACTATACATGATGATGGCATGTTTCATCATTATGTGGCATCTTTCTAAGAAAAGCCGCAGTTTTTCTTCTTTGATTACTTTCACTTTATTTGATAGACCTTTTCAGAAAGATTGTTTTTCTATCGATATTGTCCTCAGTTATTATAATTCTCTATACTTTTTTTGTATTTTTATCTAAATGTTCAACATTAACCAGTTATATGTGTGGGATGATGCGTTGTCTTAATTTTCTGGTGATAAATAAACCTTTAAATGATGAAGCATTCTAATTTTTTAACCCAACCTTAAAACATGACCAAAGAAAAATATTTGAGATGGTATAAGCCGAGGTATAAATTTTTTTCATTTGTTAGCTATCTATTTTTATTATCCATTATTACCCATGTTAGGCGAGTGTTTGCTCAAAGACAGTGCGTATCAATAATACATGTTACATTTCAGGGATGATGACTGTCATTAATCGATTGATCGATATTGCAAATTCTAGCAACTGCATAGAATAGCTGACTAGTCTATTATTTTTATTAAGTCACTACAACCTGGGCCATAAATTAATGGAATTTGTTCATTTTTCAAGACGATATTAACTTACTTCCCCCCTCTCTGCCCCTTTAGGACAATGTTGAGGTCACGGATCTTTGCGTCTGAACTCAACGTTGTACTGGGGGAAGGAGGGGAAAGGGGATAATGATTAGCAGTGTAAAAATAGCTTTTCATTCCATTGATTGTAGATGCAGACACAGCGATGGAGAGTGTCCGTACGGCACTCGTAGTTGAAAAAAAAAATTCTATTCTCGCAATTTCCGTACGGTACTTATATCCGATTTACCCGTTTCGGATTATATTTCCCGTTTTCTCGGCTCTTTTGGAAAAGTGGGTCTAGCAACTGCACAACTTCAGTTACTTTAATGAAATCGATAATGACATCTATATGCGAAGTCGTTTTTAATAAAGTAGCAGTCTCCAGTAACCATCCGTCACATATGTTACAATAGAGGTTGGTTTGATGCTACTGAGCTATCCTTCTAAAGATCCTATATTAATCAAGACGTTATTGTTGTTGTTGGTTGGATTTAGGCAATATTTTCTCAACAGAAACCAAACAATATCAGTAGCAGTATTTATCTACTGTATCTAGTTATTTATACTTTTATTTAATGTTGGATTTTTACATAGTTTTATTTTATAATTAATTTTTATAATTAATTTTTTCCAACATAATAAAGTAGAAAAACATCAAAATCGTATAAATAATGGCAGTTCTTACAATTGCATTATGTTTTACAATTACTGATTGGAGACAAATTCGATCATTGAAACACTTCCCTGAATTCAACTACAATTTACAAATCGGAATTTAGATAAAATAGAACCTCAGATTGACTGTTTTTATACACTTAATATGTGTTATCGTCTGCACAAGAGAAGTTCGAGATAACAAGGATTCCTGAATACGAACACTGACTTAAAAGTTGTTTTAGTCGAGGTACGGTGTTATTCATTAAATTGCTTTTGTGGCCGAGTGATTAAGCACTGGTTTCCTGAACGGGGGTTTTGAGTTCGAATCATTACGAGGCTTTCGGTAGTGAATTCCACCAATCACTGTTAATTCTGCATGGTACTCTGAAGTGTTTCATGAGGGCAGGACCCTCATTGATAGCAAGTCATTT
>JAUBWS010057668.1:0-16270 GCA_032270445.1 Darlingtonia californica | reverse complement strand
TATGGGGTGGGTCCCTTTTTGGACATATTTGTTGATAACTTTTATTTGGGCTATTATGCTAACTTTTTGTAACTTTTCCTATAATTTATTGTTTCATAACATTTTTTTGTAAAAAGATTTGCTTATCCTCAACATTAATTGATAAAATTATTTGAATGTCACCAAAAAAAGTGTCAATTTTTTTTGTTGCAAAATATTGATGTTATGTGTCATCTTATTTTAATTTTTTGTAGTTATTTAAAAAAAATAAACGATCACTTCTGCCCGAGCAACTAAAATTTGTTTTTGTTTACCCTCCCTGCCCCGGCGTCTTGTTTCTCAAGTCCCTGTGGGTTGGCCCCCTTCTTAATTCCTGATATGTTTTATCCTTTTAAACTGAAATTTGGCACACATACACCTTGCAATGTGACAAACAAAAAGCTATTAAAAAAAATTAGAATCATTTGCCTTCGTGGAATCCCGACATAATAACTTCAGTAAATGTGTCTCTTATCTGCGAAATGATACTAAATATAGGGCTTATCTTTAAATTAAGATTGAAAGATTGAAAAGCAATCTTCATATGGTTGCGTCTGCTATAGCAAAAACATTACACAAAACGAATATCATGAAGTTTGAATCATTACATAAAATCTATTATAAACAAAATCTGCCCGTCTCCTCATATCTTTTTTAGCACACATTTTGGAGACGTTTTACCCTCAAATTTGTGATTAAAAAAAGCTTTTGACTGACAACTTTGTACAGTGATGATATTCTATTTAAAATTAAGTTAACATTGAAAGCAAATTTTTTAAAAAGCTATACATTTTAGGGGGGAGGGGACACGAGTTTTTTCTCAACCAGGTTTCAAATCACTGTACTGTAATCAACATATTTCAAATCCGCCATATTGAAAAAAGTTTTTGAAATTATTTTTTTTTAGGGGCTTTTTAGTCCTAGCGGAGGGCTCACTGTGCCGTCTGTAATTTTTTTTAATACACATTTGTATATGAAACTTAGATGTAGCATGGTGTAAGAAAGGTATATTGTGCTCTAAGTTAAATTTCTTATCGAATGGTATACAATATGTTGATATTCAAAAAAGTTTCTAATAGTTTCTAAAATCTTTAACAAAACCTGTCAATCTTTTGATCACGCCACTATATTAACAAAATATTTCATGAAATTTTTTTCATCAAAACTTTTTCATATATATGTCTCAAAAAGAAACAATATTTCAATGCAAAAAGATAAGTCAATAAAAATTTATGCGGTGACGCTAAATAGACTGGAAATTATAGCTGATCAAATGCCAAAATTTTATTATTGAAAAAGGCGCGAATCTGGAGCCACATAATTCATCACTCAAGCAGGAGGAACCCCAAAAATACTAAGAGAAGAATTCAATACCTATATAGTATTAAAAAATGTCCTGATTGATTACAATATACAAATATTCAAAATTGTTAAATCCTGTTGTTTAAAAAGAAAATTAGTGAGCATTGAAATATATTTGTATCTACATATGAGAGTGTAACTGTAGTGTGGATTGCTCAGTTGGCAAGGTATATATTGGAAATATTCATATTGGAAATATTAAGTATTAGCGTCCTCAAAAGGACCAATTTTTTGTTGTAGTAAAAACCATGCAAGTAATTTGGTATAGATATTGGGTTTCTATAAGTCTTCCGGAAACTCTTATCTGATAAAAGCTGTATAAACTACCATTAAAAAAAGCAAAGCCCAATCCCTTTGCCCTGATATGATCGTCCACACTGTTCCAAGCAAATGAAAAAATAAAAATGGTCAAAAACGAATAACAGTAACCCGCATATGATTATATAGAGCAAAGCAGGAAGTCCTGCGTAAAGAATAAAACCAACATTAATTTTTCGAAAATCCTGAGCAAACATCTGATCGACCGGCGCTATTCCAGACACTAAAGCAGGATATTTTTGATTGCAGCATAATTAATGGATGGATGGGTGATACTGAATTGATAGGTTGAGGGTTCAAATCTCATGCGACTGCTGTTACTTTTATCGATTTTTGTGTCTTTGCAAATATCAAAAGCAATGGTTGTCACTCCTAGGGTAATAACGGTTGCGTTCAGTGAAAATCTTAACATGAAATGAATAGTCCATGAAATTACAAGACTATTGCCATTGGCCTGGAAGTAGCTATGGGATATTTTCGTCTTCGGAGAGATGGAAATTTTGCAGGGTAATCCAGGTAAGAAGCCTAATCCCTAACATCTGTATCTCATGATTGTTTTTCATGTGCAAGTGGCCACATGTATGCTGTAATAACTTAAAAGTTCTTAACAGGTTATAAAATTTTTGCTTTTTGAAGCCTTACGTTCTTATATTGTTTGTTCTTATAAAATAAAAAACGTGTACGTACCATTTACTTCTACCTTACTTTTGAAATAAGTGGAGGGGAAGAGAGAAAGAAAATATTAGAGCCATCTTTACTTTTCATCATCAATTTATTTTCGTGTGTTCTTTACAAAATTATAAAAGAGGTAAATATTAAGAAATTAACTTACTATACGTATTCAACACTTCTTAACCCTATTTTATCTGTGGAGGAATAAAAAATTCCCGCCCTTGAGAAATGGTAGAGTGTTTAAACTTCGCGGGTAGGTAGTTTGAAACGAATGATTTCAAGGAAAGATCATAATAAGACAACAATTATCATAGAAAGTTGTTGACGTCAGCATAGTTTAGTCATACTGATTTTTCAGTTTACTTTTTACAGTGCAGTATCTTAGACAAGATTTTTAGAATGTTTTGAATATCAAATATCTAAGGCAAAAGGCTTGTCATACGTTCATGAAAATCTTTTCCCGGTGACTTATAGTGTGCCAAAATGTACAAAAATTCTTTAATTTACTTTACGGTGTCATTAGAAAACATAATGTAATCACAAAATGTATTCATTACAGCAATTACTCCTTTATACGATAAGTAATCTATAAAAGTTTCAAAGTCTTATCACTGTTCTACTAAAATAATATTGCGATCTTAATTTGGGTGCCATTTTCCCTAAAATAGGTTGTAAATTGGACTCTTTACATTTTGAACATAATAAGTAAAGTAATCATTGTCAGATCCAAAAATTTGAGAACATAAGTATTAAAACTAAATTTTGTTAATTGCTGAAAAGTTTGGGATACATAGTTGTTTTATTAAAAAGATCTTTTAATTAGAATAAAGCAACAGGGGTTCTTTTATACCTTCATATAAAATAGAGCTACAGTATTAAATATTAAAGATATTTTGAACACTTTGTTTATTTAATCTACTTTCAGCGGAAGAAATTTTCGTGGAATAAAAAAGTGAGCTCTTCTTTTGCTTACTTTTGAAAGCCCCTTCCCTGAAATATTTTAGTCTATCCTTCGGTTTCAATTCGTTAAATGTATTTCCAGACACTGTTTGACTGATGTCATTTTTTTTAATTCCCCGAAAATTTATTCCTGTGTACCATTCTTGATATTTTTACAACAAAGCAGAGGCCGCGGAACAAGTTATACAATCATAACACGATTTGAACGAGGTGAATCATTGCTTTTTATCAATGTTAATTTGAAAAAAACATGATTGACAAAATCTTTTTAGCCCCCTTTGCTCCGCGGCCCCTGCAAAGAATAAAAAAAAGTTAATATAAGTGCAATGTATACAAAAGTGCAATTTTAAATCATATAAATGAGTGAATAATACTTCTTTTCGTTATTTCCGTTGTCTGTCGTATCGATAGGCTGTTTACCAGTTTCTAAAAATTAAAAGAGTAACGGGTAAAATAGGCACAACGTGAAGTTCTACCAAAAAAATATATCACCGTATATCATTGTATACGGTAATATACGGGACCCGTATTCCGACGTTTTTCACGCTGTGAGGGTTAAGCAGGTTCTCGAATTTTCTGTCGATGTGTACCCTGTATTTAAAAAGATAATATGAAGACAATATGAAGAAAACCATGAATGCTTAAAACATTTTTACACTTCTCATACATTGAAACTATACCTTTTTTTACTCTTTCACTAGCAGGCACCTTGTTTTAAAGCGACATTGTGGAATTTAAGTTCGCCCAAATGTACTGGTGATTGCTTTTGTGCCAAAAAATAAACCTAGAAATATAAAAGATATTAAAGATAACCAAATAAGAATGATATGTGTATTTACTGATGAACACGGGATTGGGTCATTCATTTTTTTATTATCCCTTTTTGAATTTTGGGGGGTGAGAGGGGGGGGGGGGGGGGTTACCCGCAAAAACATTAAAACCAATTACTATACTTATAGGTTTCAGCCGTAATCTTATTCCCTTATAAAGGGGATGACACGATATTTTATTCAGACAAATGGAGGCAAAACAGATTTTTTAAACCTACCAAAATAATCAAATGATCTTTACATGTTACAGCGAAGATACAATAAAAAATATTTTCAGACCACCCCAAAATGAACAGCTTACTCAACATAAAAGTAAATTTTAATTCGAAAAGGAAAAATGTTCTCAAATACACTTGGAAAATACACTGTAACTGAATGGTACTAGTTGGCCATGACTACCCATACATCCTTATATATTAAACAGCCCTGTAGTTAGAAATATTTCCAAGAGGCCTGAAGGACCCCTATTGGTTGGTCCTACAAGCAAAAAAGGTTTTAAATTTAGAACTCCTAGATCGTATAAGTTCTCAATGCTAACATGATATTTCAAAAGTTTAGAGATATCATACTTGTGCAAAATGATCAATTTATTGAATGATTTTGAAAGGATATTAAAAAACGGAAGGAATATTACCTCATGTATATTACAAATATCGATAGGTATTTGTGGTGAAATCACCAAGAGTGCTCGATAGTATTAACCAGATATTGATGTCAAAAGAAAATAAAACTACTTCTAGTTCAGAACTTAAAGTTTCACAAGGTTAACAAGACTCATCAGCTGAACAAGTGTTAAAAAACTACACGGTGTCCCATAAAAATGTAGCCTGTCGTAAAAATGTCATTAGCAAAAGCATAGAAAACTTTTAGTTTCTCCTTTGTTTTGAGATGTGGTACTTTTGATGAATTCTCATGACATTTTCTAAAAATGGCTACATTTTTTTGGGACACCCTGTAAATAACAATATTGCGAGCAATAATGATCTTTGTATTCCCTTTTGTATTGAATATGAAAATAAATGTTTATATTAACTCAACCTAGTGACAATAAAATAGCTAATCATAAAGATAGAGGTATAGCTTAATAGAAACAAACTAAGCTTTGGAGTATAAGAAAGTTCCTATTCCGCCCAAATCAAGTTTTCAATAGAAACGGTTCTTAAAATTGTTTGGAAGAACGAAAAATCGAGACAATGTCTACATTGCTTAATCAAACAATTATAACAACCTTTTCTATAGAAAATCGAAAGATGCAAAATAGGAACTTCTTCTGTTTGTTTGAATTACTTACATAACTGTAGATGTCGGCACACGCTATTTGGACATTCCTTATCAGTATACCTGCATATCCAACACTTGGAGTTGAAACAAAACTCAGTAGATAATTGGGAGCAGTGCTATATCTGGAATACAATCCATATGTGAATGTTGGTGCAAAATAGCTTGATCTTGTGTAAATTACAGTCAAGCAATATGTGTTTGATTGTCGAAGATATATTTTCAAAGGATTGCAATCCAGAGGCTTGAAGTAAATAAAGAAGAGTCCAGAGCCAAAACTGGTAGTTGTAGCGGTATCTACAAATGGAATAGAACATAGTACAATCAGGAAAACTATCACATATTTTGCAGATTTTATTGATTTTCATTATTATAACCACATATAAAAACAATAATTAATTGTTTAGAATCATAACATAGATCATACTTATTATCAATCATAATGATTTTAATATCATAAGCATTTTCAATGCAATCAGCAAAATCATAATGATAGAGGAATAGCCTGAGCACAATTTGATTAACATTATCAAATTGGCAATTGATGAAATTGAGCAAATTGGTAACTTGTTCATTATTAATTAAAAAATCAATATAAATAAACAAATAAAGTATATCGGTAATTTTTCATGTGAAACGTCACTTGTTCAACTACGCTAATGTGGTCGCATAGAGTTAAGAACACCTTTTTTTTACTGTGCCAAATTGGTGAGATCAAAATGTTAAAAAAACACAAAATTTGGCATAAATGTTGAACGGACAAAAAATTTGTCTTGAAACATTGCTATTAACGTATTTTTATGTACACTATAAATAAGAAATAACAAAATTGTTAACTTTGGAGTACTTTAGGAACAAATAATCAATGAATGATTTTGATCATATCTCACTCATATCTATTTACATATTGCAAACTTTTGTTATGAATTACCATATGGTTCTAGTTTGTTTTATCTTTTATTACTTCGGATTGATAAATGGTCATAACTCCGTCCTGATATGTAATTAAATCCTCGGACAAAAAAGGATCAGAAAAGTTGATTCACTTAATTTCACTTCTTCTAGTATATGAGACTGGTTGTACTGGAAAAATGTAAACCGCCGATTTGGTACAGTCTAAAAAAAACTTGTCCTTAAACAAAAAAGAACCGTGACCTAGATATTTCATATCAATTAAAACAGAGTTGAGAATACAAGAAAAAAACAACAACAGGACCCAGTAGTTTTTACTTACTTAAAACTCTATTGAAATTGTACATGGCCACAGCGACATGAGGATTACGTAGCTCACATGTTCGAGAACCAAATTCGCAATCTAAAATTAACCAAAAGTATGAAATTGAATTGTTCTTGCTAGCATGTGAGAAAGACATTAAGAAAGAAAATTTAAAAGGAAGAGAGGAAATAGACACAAAGTAAGGTCAAAATAGCTAAAAATCATATACTCGAGAACTTGGTTTGAAAGAAGATATGCGACGGTCTATGGGAAAAGGGGACATAAAGCCAACCATCATTTACTTGTTTATATCTCAAAATCATGAAAAGACGTCTGCGGAGGAGGTCATTTCTATTTTGTGTGTCGCTGAAATAGAAATACATCCCTCCACAGACGCTATTTAGTGGTTTTACCAAGGAGTGGAGTATAAAAATGTCCAAGTCCCTTCTTCGCATAGGCTGTCAGATATTAGAAAAGGCTTCGAGGTCGGAAAATAATTCTTTTTTGGTAAATAATATGGGAGAGTAGTAGAACATTTCAAGGAAATCAGAAGCATTTTAGTGAAAAAATGCCGTCAACGAGAAAAGTTCAAGGACAACAACAACAACGAGATTGTGATGGAAAGGGAAAAAATTAAATGGTTAAAATAGCACACGACAATGAAAAGGCAAAAAGATGTATAGATGTCAAGAAAAAATATATATTAATCCGCTTATTTGAAAGCAATGACTAAGAAGAATCCACAAAAGTACTTTCAAATTTATTAGATGAACATCCAAGATTAGTATGGGCGCTAGCAAATGTTATTTGAAAACAAAAGCTCTACCTCTCAGTTCACTCTTTTTTTTTCTTCGTAAAAGCAAACTTTATCAAAGCATTGAAGCTCGGATTGCTCCAAAAAAATAAGAACAAGCCAAAAACAAGCGGAGGCTAAGTTCATTTGGCATTGAATAAGGACAAAGTAAAATAGTTGTTTATTATACAAAGTAAAGATTTGTTATGCAATATCACATGTATTTCAAGTGACTCATTGGTTTATCAATTGCCTATTTTCCAATCTGGGCCAATAGTAGGGAAATTTAAAGAGCACTATAGATCACAAAAGTGCTGAAAACTTAATGCTCTTATAACTTTTTTATGTAATTAAGAACATGAATAAAAACAATCAAGGCTTAACCCTTAGACGCCGATTGACGCCAATAGGCGTCCAAAATTGACCAAAATACCACTATGTCTTTTGAATCCCATAACTTTTAAACAGTTCAGAATTAGCCCAAAGAACTCGCAATTTTTTAAAGAGAATAAAAAGAGCTTTCTTTTGATACCAAATTTAACCAGTTTATTCCATTCCAGTGTTCAGAAATTCAATTTGAAAGTTTAAAAGTTGTAAAAAAAACCTTGCAAGTTTTTCACTTTTTTAAAAAACACATCGTAGTCAAAGGGTTAAGATAAGGAAAAAATAAGAACATAGTCCATAAGAAGCTGAGCAAAGACTATCTGGTCGTCATAAAAAAAGAAGAAAACATTAATCGGAAATTACTTACCAAACACTGGTCGCTTACATCTAAATGAAAATAATGTAAAATTGTTTAAAGTTAATACGCACTGTAATAAACAACATAACATTTCCGATAGATCTTAAAAAGTCTCAAGTTTTAACATTGTTTTACTTGCTCAATATGTGTATATCTTCATTTCATCAAAAGATTTTATGAGATTTTGTTCACATAGATGCTAATTTAACTCTATCTCAACTTTCAGCATATACTAATTTGATGTTTTACCTATAAAAGCCCTTTCTGTTGTCTATTAAATATATATCGAAATCAAGAGCTCCTAGAAAATTGAAACAAATTTCGCAATTTTTCGACATCCTGGTGTCTAGAAGTGCTGACATCAGCAACTACCATGGTGCCATATTGAATTTTGTTTGCTACCTTTATAGTCACATTATATAACACTATTGCGATGCATTACAGCATGTGCCATTCCTGACTTTTCACCGTAGGCCAAAAAGCCCCCCCTCATTCAGTTTGAATGAGTTTCTACTATACGACATTTTTCTACTATGCAACATGCACACCCCCCTTCCCTTGCCTGTCAGGTTTTCAAAAAAGCCCGCTTTGGACAGAGTTAAAAACTCATCCTCTCAAGGCTCATCACACATAACATTTTTTACTTCTGGCATAGTTATAAGAGCTGGAAAGAAAACTAGATGATATAGCGTTGCGTACCCATATAGCAAATTCAATTCATCGATATCAGTAAAGGACATTCCATCTCTTTGACCAATTGTGGCACCAATTTTTAAAGGAGTAATTGTATCTTTGCCGTTGCTTGAGTATTCAGTCTTGGAATAATGCATGAGACTTTCGTAGTCATATGGCTAGAAAATAGAGTTTTAGTTAATTAAAAGTTAATTGCAGAATAAATGCAAATCATATATATGGTTTTTTTCATTTTACCAAGTTTAATGTATTTTTTATTGGTTTGATAACGTTATGAAAGCCAGTTGTGCTGAAAACGATATTTTTGTTATAATTTTGCTAACAATGATAGTTTCAAATGCAAACAGAACTTGACAGCACCGGGCCTTCTTTCATTTCTAGTCATCTAATCAATATTTACAACATCAATACTAACAAATCAACTTTACCATTGACAAGAAAGCACAACTGCTCTAAAGAAGCGACACAGCAAAGTCTTTTATCAGCCGGAGGCCAAAACCCAGTGATAATTTGAATATTCATCTTTTAAATAGAGGTGAACCACTAATCCATCTCAATAACGATAGAACAGTAAAGATTAAAATGTGTGGCAGGGTTGTGGCTGAACCTTATTCATACCAGCATACAATAAGCTTTTAATTAACCGGCATCGCGCTGATACAGCGCATTCCCTTAAGAAATTTATGCTTAATATCAAATTGAATCAAACTTTTTGTTTACGAGAGCCATTGGAAAGTAAAGTTTGAAGGTGTAAAAATGCCAATAAATTGAAAACTAATTGACAAAATGACTTGAAATTTGACACGGGAACTGACAAAATTGATTAAAACTGATCTGCGAAAAAAAATCATCTTAATTCAGTATTTCGTATTTTCAGACTATATAAAGAGACCAAATTGGGTTGCGGAAATAGCCGGAATTTAAATATTTTCACAAAAGTCTTTTTTTTATTGCCACAAAGAACTTACAAAAATATAAAAAGTCACAAGAACCAGCTTAGTTGGTATAGTATAATACATATGAAGCAATCAATAAGCTTTCTGGGGGTGAGCTTCGATAGCATTCAAATCACTTCTGTTAGTGTTGTTTAGACGGTCGAAATAAAATGTAAAAACAAAATACATCGTTGTAAAGAAAAAAACAGAAAATGTTTTTAAAAAGAAAGTTAAAAACAAAAACAAAAAAGCCACCCTGCACAAGGAATCGAACAATCTTGTTAAGTATTCCAATGCCGATGCCCTAACCGCTAGCCAATCAGCGCTGACGTCTTACCGAAAATCTAAAATTCATATTCAAAGAAGTAAATTCAAAAAACAAAAATTGAAACTATTATATTGTTGGTGTTGGTAAATGGGAAAGGAGTGGTTCAAGCTCTTGGATCATTGGCAAATATATAGTTCTTTGTTAAACTTACAGTCAACCGTGTTCTTGGATGGCTTGATGTTAACTTTTCAAATTCTTTTTTGCCAGCTGTGTTGGTAGATAGAATAAACAAATTACAAACTTAAACAAGCTTTAATTTGTTCAGACTAGAAGACATTCAATTAGTTTTATGTGAACAGGGAGAAATTCAATTCGAGTCCGACCCATAATATTTTAAGATAAAGTGTCTTGTATAAAAACACTTATATACAAAGAGCGTAGCTAGCCAGAAGGAGTTTTTGTTTTACAGAAACGCTGCATTATTATGCTTTATATAGCGTGTTTTTAACTTATATACCCTTGCTTTTTCTGCTCAAAAACGTGGTGTCTTTACTTACTAATTTATGGTTCCAAGGCAAAATTACAGGGACAGGGACGCTCCTGGGGAGGGGGGAGGGCATTTTTCTGCCAAGTTAAAAAAAAACATTTTTCCAGCTTCCTAACAGCTAACTTCAGATGTAGCTAGGTCTCCTTTATATCATTAAGGTGGCATCCCCATTAAAAGCTGAGAAAAATGGGAATGTTGGTTTGGTCGTTTAATACTGAGCGCAATAAGTAAAGTTCCAAATAAAAGTGTTTTGAGGATTTCTCCACATCTAACCACAAGTAAATGAACACTTGGTAGTAACATGGATATTGGCAGCTTTGTCAACACTATTTATTACACCTGAAGTCGTTTAAACGGTCAGATTTTTTGAATTTTTGGTTGAAACTGCCTTGCCAGGAAAAGAGAACGTTGACTTTTTTTCCATAGTCATTTTTCCCTAAATTAACTTTTCAAACAACGAACAAAAATATCTTTGAATGACTAAAACCAATTCAGCTAAAATTTTTACCATGCATTAAGGTTATCATAACATAATTAAAAATCCAGAACTAAATGCAGGTGAATTGAACCATTTGTGAATGAATTATAATCCGCGAATAATTAATGAATAACTTTGAATAAAATAACGACAAATTGTCCAAAGACAATAATTCTAATTCACTCCCTGAAACAGCATGTGTACAATTTAAATATGATATTTTCTACCATAAAACTCGTATTGGTGTCTCAAGCTTGTTTTCCTAAAACTGTTGGTTTCTTGGAGACTTTTGAGCTATGAATGCTGATTAATTATTCATGGCATCAATTTTTTACTTAACTGGAAAAATTCACTACTTTTAACATGTCTAGCAAAGAAATTTTATTAAAAAGTCAAAGGGCTTTGCAACGCATTAGCTTTTTCTATGGGTTTGCCATGTTAAAGCAGTTCGATTTGCCAAAATTACTGTTGGCAATAAGTGAATCTATGAATAATTGCAGGTGTATAAAAAAGGTTTCCTGAACGTATTAGAAACAGGTCTTTTTTAAAAAAGATTAGACCTTCCAAATTGTTAACTTTTCTTAGTGATAATAAACCTGGCAACTTCTCGAATATAGGCCCCTCCCCTCAAAAACCGTAACGCGGGCCCTGAATTGAAGTTTTAGCTTTTTGTTAGTATTTATTTCAAGAGACCTTTATAGTTTGAAGAATATACCAACAACACAATCTGAGAGATGAGTGATCTCTTAAAATCCTTAAAAGGTTATCAATGTACTTAAAAAAGCATGAAAAATTACCTGGTAATATGTTTTCGGAATTAATTCGAACGTAATCATCTCGATCCATGCGTTGGTGCTCGTGGTAGAATCCCATAGTGTGTAACATAAAGTGCAATACAGTTCCTTGAATAAAACAATCAGGGTTGAATGATAAAAATAGGGGTTTAATGGCCTGTGCAGCGTGAGAATACAGTCCCATATTTGGACATATTTCACGCTGTGAAAGAAAACATCTATAGGAAGGCTTGTGGAATTAACAATGTTTAGAAACTTTCACTACTAAAAGCGTCGTTATCGAGATAACAAACTTCGGACTTGGAAGCTCTACATTCAGCGCCTTAAACGACTAAGAAAAGCATCCTTATACCAGAAGTAGTATTCATTTTCCAAGATTGATTAAAAAGTGGAGATTTTTTTTTCATTTTTTTTTTATTCAGTAAGCTAATCCCTGTGAGTGTAGCCTAGGTCTAAGCTCATAGTTTCTAAATCTCAGAAATTTTGGGCTTAGTAGCGAAGGCATGGCCAAAATAACGATTAAATTCTCGTGTTGTTACTTTACGACAATTTTATTGTTTCATGTTTTCCATTTATAGCAAAGATATAACAGTCTTATTGTTTATCAATCATTACCATGCCGATAACGAGGCGAAAATAAAAATACGACGAAAAGAATGCACTCCCACGTTGTGAATTTTTGTAAAAGTTTAGAAAAGTTTGTAAAAAAGTTTGAAATAATGTGTTTTTCCCATGTGAGGAATATTTTTGGTAAACGTGAACGTTTCTTCAAAGTATTAACAGAGTTTTCTATTAAAAACCTTAAAATAGTATGAGACTGAAAACGTTTTTAAAAGATAACACTGTTCTGGAGATATAATCGTTTCAATGGTAAGAAAGTAGTCGCATTGACCAAACATAAACAAACATGAGGATTTCTCGGTTCTGAATATACGACTTCTCAGCTATTGTTTTTTCTGTGAAAGTTATAGCAATAATTCTTACACCATTCGATAGGAAATTTTCAAGCTTTCTAAATATATAAAATATTTTTGGGAAAGAAAAAAGTAAATTTCTTGTGATTAGTAGAGCAAAAATTTTCAATAGTCCTTTAATAGCTACTTAAAAGTCATTAAATTTAAAGAATTTTCTTTATTCCCAATCGTAAATGTTAAAAAATGCAGTCAGTAAAATGGTAATAAAAGTTGTATCGCTAAACTTGATTAATCAAATATTTAGAAAGCTTGAAAATTTTCTTATTGAATGGTGTAAAGATTATTTTTTTAACTTGAAAATTTAAGACACTGACTTGAATCAAAACTTGCATAACGTTTTATTTTTTACTCACACTGTAGTTTTTTTAACATTAACACTTTGTAAAAGTTAGATGCACTATAATATATATTACAAAAATGTGCTTGTATATCTATTGTGAAAACTCTTATAAAAGCACCGTATTCATCTACTGTATTGGAAGAAATTCTCGCGGGAGAAAATTTCGCTGTTGAGCCTAACCGTGAATTTTTTTTATTTGGCGGGGATTTATTTTCGCGGATTGGCCGTTTTTTTTATTTTCTTGCAGGGGGTTTATTTTCGCGGATTTTCAGCAAACCGCCAACTACCGCGAAAATTTCTCCACGCGAAAATTTCTCCCAACTAAGTAAGTGCAATTTCCATGTCATGAAGGAGACCTCCGCCCGTTTAAAACAATCCACAAGCCTTTTTAAGCTGATACATTTAAAAAGCCGGTAATACAAATCCAGTAGTAATCTATACTAATTATAGGACATAGGATAATGCTATGAAAGGTTACCTTGATTGTTGTCTATACAGGCGGTATGAAAAGTTATTGGTTGATAAGTTCTTGTTCCCTCTGTTTTAACTGTTCTTCGTCCAATGTAACTGGAGCATCTAGAGATTTTCATAAATGTTTATAAAAAATTTAATTTTTAGATACTCAACTAGTGAAAAGAGAAACGAAAATGCTTCTCATTAGCAGGTGCAGATCTAGAGGTACTGCAAAATTACAGGAGAAGTGTAAAAGATCGTTTAAATAGTCATTATATATTCTAATCATGTGATAGATATTGACTTTGAATTACCTTTCGCTGTCCTCCTGTAATTTTCCGCTAGATTCGCGCCTGATTACTCCTGCGGCCTGTTATTAGCTGCCTTTTAAAACACTTTATATGTACCCTGATTCAATAATAAATCAGTTCTGCGTTTTTCTGTGAATCTCAGTATTTCGACCAAAGATAAGTTGCGCTCACCAGAAGGAGAAAAAAACGTCTGATGCAAACTAATGATATTTAATGACTTCCCATGTATTCTCCTAGCTTGTTTGATTTTCCTAGTTAAACTACTGTAGTCCCTGAATATAAAAAATCATTTACCCACTTCCTGTAACGAATTTGACATAATGTGTGTCACTTGAAGTTTTTGGTCTCCATACGGCAGTATTGCAATTTATGTAGCTGTTCATATTTTGGATGAAATGAAAAATCTTCTGTTGATGGATAAGTGCGACTATTAAAAAGACATTCAAAAATATTTTAATATAAAACAAAATTTATTCTTTCAAGGTTTTAACTGTTCACACATACTACTTCTTTTGAAAAATCTTTTAAAAGTATACTTTTTTGATTGAATGAATTGGGATTTCTCCAAGAAAGGTTTTATTGACAAATTTGTCAAGCTTTAACGGTCTTTGATTCAATGAGAAATTTGAGATTTTGATTATTTGAAGGGTACTAAAATACTGGATCACATGGCTTTATACTTCAGAGTTGGTAATTTAATTGTTTGCTAAAATGGCCTAGCTTGCTAAATTCTTGAAATAATTGGCAATTTTATAAAGAACAAGTTATGTTTTGATTTTCTTGAAATTCAAGTCCCTCCAGTTTTTTTTTGATTCCTGAAATAATAATTTTTTCTCTGATTTTTTGTGATTTTTTTATTCATATTCTGCATGATGAAAATCTTTCAAAATTACAAATTATATTTTCCCTTATGATATTGAAAATAAGTTTCTATAATTTTTGCAAGAAAAAAAAAAGATTTTGATCACTCATGACAATTATGTCAAAATTTCGATTTTTTATTGAATTTTTGATACTTTCAATGATAAAGATAAAAAAGAAAATGTATAATGTTTATAAGGAATTGCTAAAACCCATCGCAAATTACAGCAGTAAAAATGATTAAAATGCTGACGTCATTGTCAAAAATGACGTCATTATTTAAGAATTTGTACCTGCCATTATTTTGTCATATGTAACATCCATACATAATTTCAGAGTGATTCGACTACTAAAAGAGTTCTGAGGAGCCTTCAAAAGCCCAGTTTGAATAGTGTTAAATGGTACAAAAGAGTTCGAAAATAGCATGTAGACGTGACGGTTTTAAACGTAAAAACGTAAAAAGGCAATTAATACGTACAACTTGTTGATATTTCATACGGGATGTGTAGTTTTCCGTTTATTGTCGGCCATAGCGGAGTATCCGCAGCAGGATATCCTTCAACATTTGGATTATCAAATATTTCCTCGTCGCCTTTGTAACCTGCATGTAAAATTGATAAGTTGATGTTTAATCTAATTTTGAATAACTTCGACATCAACGACATACTTTTCTAAATTTGCTTTGTCTTCGTGTTTTCTTTTATGATAAAAAATGCCTTTACAAGTTTTACTTTATTTTATAAATTCGATGATTAAATAATCCAAGTTTCCACAAGAGTCAACTTTAACTAACAAAGGTGTTTCTCAAGGCACAAGGATATTTACATGCAACAAATGTAATTTAAATTACCTAGCATTTTGTTGATTTCTACTTCGGTCTTTGTGTCTGAAAAATAATTTCATTAACTTTATAACAACATCCAACTTCAAGAAAGCGTTCAAACGTTGTTAATTTTTTGAAATTTGAGCTAAAAATGTTCATAAAGTATCCTTAATTATAGCGAAAAAATGTTGAAATTGTTGAATTAAAGATTTTCTTAAAAACTCTCTTGCAGCCTTTAAATATTCTTAACAGGTTCTAAACTTTTTGCCATTTGAAGCCTTACATTCTTATATAAAAAAACATGTATTCAGTGCGACCACCAAACCCAGTGGGCAAAATCGTGGAAAAAAGCCATGTGAAGTAGTGGTATATATAAAATAGCAAGTACTGTTAGCACAATACGTCGTTCAAACGACGTTAAACGACGTCAAACGACGTCAAACGACGGTCTTGTGCTAACCAGAAATATATGCTCGAATGGTCGAGAAAAGGATTAGGATTAAAAATCATACATGTTTGTAGAGAGCCATGGCTCCTTCAATTCTTTGAGAACGCTGTTATATAAGGCAATGTCTGGCCTGATGGAAGTATACGAACAAAAACA
>JAUBWS010057657.1:0-11457 GCA_032270445.1 Darlingtonia californica | reverse complement strand
ACTAATTTTGACTAATTTTGACTAATTTTGACTAATTTTGACTAATTTTGACTAATTTTGACTAATTTCGACTAATTTTGACTATGAGGTACTTGCAAACTTTTATCTGGGAGAAAATTTTCCAAGGAAACTTGGTTATTGATTTGTGCATAAAAGCTGGAACATCTTTTAATGCATAAAACTATAAACCGAAAATCATTCCGTAAGTTCTCGTATGTGGAATAAGTATCCACGTACGGTAACTCGTTACACGGTAAAGACGTATGCAGTAGACCTTTACGCTGCGTATCTTACATGATATAATGTGAAGGCCGGATCAATAGGTTGACCAGCTAGCTATTTCGGAAGAGAAAGTAATTTGTAATGTCACCTTTCGCATCATTGTTAAATTTGAACATTAATGTCATAAGTTCGTATCATTTTGAACGGACATGAATCACGTCTTTGTCAAAACAAACGTTTGAACAATTTTATTTTCGCCATAAACGAATATATTATATTGTACGTTTAGCAAGTTGTAACAGATTTCAAACTTGTGCATATATATGGAGAAGTGTTTACTCCGATCATCGAGTTACTGTCATCCTATCATTTCCTACTTTACTTTATATAACATTATATTTTTCCTTTAGAAGACACATAAAAAGTAGAATCAACTATATGAAAAAAATTTCTTGTTGTAAGAAGTTGGTTTTTGTTGAAACACGATGACTTCAGCAATGCTTGGCAATCATTTGTCTGGTCTTAGACCAGAATTTCATAAGTACCTGTTCAGCACAAACACACCGACAAAGCAAAACAAAATGGTAAGTTTCTAAAAGAATACGATGCAAAAAACCAATTGGATACAGATCGTATAACCACATTCAAAAGATTGTATTAATTTTTTTAGTCAATAATGTATTTATCCGCTTTTTGAACACTAAATAATTTGGAGAATGTTACCTTTAAGATCTTATCTTAATAAGGCTCTTGCGCACAGTGATTGCTATGCAAACTCTAAAGTCGAAGCCAAAACCCAACCAGCACAGGGCCGTTGCTTTGACGTCGTTTGACGTCTTGTACTTGGAAGTCTCCGTTGAAATAAGCTTGGACACAAGATTACGGAATGATAGCACATGTCGAGCTCATCTTCCGAAATTAGGAACAGTGTGTTATCCCTATAAGCTGCATACGGCAATCTGGATTACACGCTGAAAAGTAATGATTGCCATTACAACCCAGTGTTTTTCGATTTTCGCTATTGACAAGCAATTAACGTAAATTGTCTTTACTAATTCCATATTAATACACCTTTGTTATTTCCGTGTGCATTTTGGAATGAAATATTTTTTCGATGATTGTTTCTTGACATCTTCCGGTTGTTACGGAAAGCGTAGTTCTTCTTCAATTTTAACACGGAAGTCGTATACATAGTTACAGGGAATTTCCAGCAACATGTTTGAATCCATTCGAAATCTAAGAGAATGATTAGAACATTGACAATGTAGCAGTGGTATTTTTAATGAATTTAAGGCAACGTACAGGGCAGCCCTAGTTTAATGACCAGTTGTTGAAGAGAAAATAAAAAAATAGAAAAAAATAATGAGTAATTGAACAAAATGTAGAACGTGTGAATATGATTTGATAAGTCGACTGAGAATGTAGAGCCAAAGGAAATGTCTGACTATTTATAAACTGTGACTTTATATGAGTTATTTCTTCATCAAAAAAACATACAAATAAGATGAAATACATATAAGATTCACATTGAAGTACTAAAAGAACCCTAAATAGTTTGTAGTTGACATTGACGGTCTGTGACAATAAAAGCTCACTTATCTAATATGAAAATTCACGCTAAATCTTTATCAAACATGTGTGAAAAATCTCTAATGCGAGTTTACAGTAGATCGTATGGCTTTTACGATGATGATAAATCATCACTATAAATCATCATATGATCGATCTAAAAATGGAGAAGCGGGGTGAAGGATTCTTTGAGAGAGGAGTTATTTTGTTTTACAATCACAAATGAAAGGGGGATGATCGTTAGCTTGATGGATCCCTTTGCGAATAACACATGGAACCTGTTCAAACATGTGCACAATGAGGTTACGTTGGATCGGTAATATGCTCTTTACTCGCTAATCTTGCTCGTTCTTAACCTTCGCAGCTTTTGAAAGCAGGCTGAAGCAGAAACCATACGTTAAATATCTGCTTTAATATGATCTGATCTAAAATTCCTCATCGCTTAACCTTGTTTCATCGTAACTTTGTCACCTTTGGAATCTGCTTGAGCAGAAAATCTTTACAAACGTGGTACCATTACCGTAACTCATGTTGTCCGTTTTTACATAATCTTTCAATTCGTTGACGTACCTTCTCAAGAACGCTTTGTGAGTGATGCACTTGACATGATTAAAGATCACATTACGACAGAAATAAGTTGAAAAAACAGGGAATATGATAGGTAATGAATGGTATATAAATGTCTGTATCAACTATGCACTATGAGTCAACTGTAAACAAATGTTTACAATTAAACGGATATAGATTGAACAACATATTGTGTTGTCATTTCTAACGACTTTCTTCTTGGTTAGAAGCTAATTTGGCCTTTCCAAAAAAAGTAATTGGATTTTGGGGGTCTTTTGAATTTTTTTTAACAGAAAGCCCAAAGTAGATAGGATATATAAATGAATAGATTTTATAAGGGTTTAAAGCGGAAAATTACCATGTGAAAATTAGCGGAGGAATGGACAGATTTTCAATGAAATATATGTTAAATGAAGAATATCATGCTCTTCTACCTTGGGGTACAACAATTTTTACAAGAGTCAATTTTAAATTTTGCTTGTTTTGGGTTATCTTTATTTTGGAACTTCCTTTGAAAATTTTCATTCATTACAGAAAAAAGTATTAAATTTTCGAAAATGAGCCTTGTTTTATTTATAGTTCGTTTATCAATCACCTGAAGACCTCCTAAAAATCAAATTAAAAACCGCCAAAGGACATCAGCGTAAATATAATGAAACCAATTAAAGCTTGTCCAAACCATAATTGGATTTAAATGTGGGTTTCCGTAATTCTTTTACTGCAATGAATAATGTTTCATCATTCGAAAGAATACGGAAGAACTATGTCAAACGCAAAAAAGATTAATGACTAGTAATTATTGCTAACAGCTTCTCTATGTTTGGATAAAATTACTTTTCTCCTTCCTATTCATCGTATGCCAGCCGATGAATTGGTCTTTAGCACATTTGGTTTTCTTTTTTACGATAAAAGGAAGAGAAGGTATCTAAACTATCTAAACATGGTCTAGTATTAGGAGTAAAATCCAAGTAGCCAGGTGGTAATGGCTATGTGATATAATAAAACATATACTAAAACAACACTGACACGACAGAAAAACACCACGCACACAACACACGCACATATATATATTTATATCATAAAGGTGACAAGGACCATCTGAAATTAGACAGAATCGCCTTTAGTGATCGCAATTGAGCAATTGACTCGCAATTTGATTGGGGTCTTTTCCCACGCATTTATAACTGTTTAAATGTTTATTACCGTACATATTTTTCTTTTCTTTTCTTTCTTTAATTATCTTGACCATGACGTTATTGTCAACCAGCAGGAAGCAAATTTATGCAATCGGAAAAACATCGGTTTGACCTTTGAAACAAACTCTTTTGCATAATTTCGCAAACGTTGAAGATTCCAATTATTCGGTTTCTGCTCTGACTTGTTATGTGAATCCTTATCGAAACTTTCATTTTTGAGAAAATGTGAAAGCCTTTCAATGTTTAAGGTCAGTTTTACGCAAAATAAATTCTAAACAACCTGGTGTTAGTGCTCATAGCTGCTTTGTCGCAAACCTAGCGAAACAACGTTTTTTGGCAATCCCCACACTGAAGAGATTAACTGACTCAGTAACTGACAAAGGTGTGTTGTAAACTATGTGAAGTTGATGTAGTCTTTAGATTATCTTGTAGGTCATGAAAAAACTTTAACCGTTCTACTTTTTCAACCATAAAAGGAATAAACACTTCTATTTTGAATGATCACTTAACTAGCAATTGACTAAATAACTGGTTGTTTTTAGAAGCTGTGAAATTTTGAAATCTTCTTTACATTGTCTTTAGGCTTTAGGAACTTAAGCCGACCGAGAGAAACAACATGGTTACAATGAAGTTTGTTTTGAAATCACAAACTCTCTCTCTTGACAGAGAAAACTATTTTTCTTTTAATAAGTCAAAGTAAAACGATGATGATGTTATCTAATCAATCATTTTTGGTTTGTTGAAACTTCATTTTTCTTTCTTCCATATGAGCTGTTTAAAGCAACGGATTTACTTACTAACATAAAAATAAAAACAACATTTACGAAATTTTCAAATCCAAAACATGGCAACAATTAAGTTATTTTGGTGCGGGATAATCTTTATTGAAAAAAATATTAGATTGATCGGAAAGCATGGCAACATTTTCTTTTTTTGGTGCGGGCAAATTTTGTATTTTTTTTAAGAAACAACTTTTATTAAAAACTTCATCATCGTACAAATCTTTGCAATTTTTTATTGCTAATTTGAATAAATCTCAACATGATTTTGGAAGAAGCTCATTCAACATTAAATCATGTATTGTTGAAGATTTAAGAAAGATAATCATTTTATGTTTTTTAGATTTTTATAAAAGAATGTGACACTTTTAATGTTAGATTGTGATCTTGTTTTTCGTAGACAATTATAAGTATCCCATTATACCATCTAGGACGGCAACGTTTAATATGTCAAAATAAGGATAAAAATCGTATTAAGATCACTTTAACGATCAACATTATTCAACAGTACAAGACCCCGAAATAAAATAGAACGTCTATAAACAAGAAGGGAGAGACATTCTTCAAACGTTCTAGCAAGTTCCGTTGGGATGGAAAACTGTAAAACTAACTATGTTTTTCTCTATCTAAGTAAGTCACTGCCCACAGATGATGGATGATCTAACTATAAGAATTAGTGACAGATTGTTTTTCTCGACCTTGAAAAAAATAGACAACAACTTAAACGATTTCGCATCAAGAAACCAAGAACTCTTATATAGGTCAGACGAAGAATGAGAGATTTATATACACATTATCCAAAGACAACACCTTATCAGATTACACCTTTTTTGAGAGAGATGGCATGATGACAATTCAAATTCATATTACAGCAAAAGTATCTTTTATCAATGCCCTATGAAGATTTGGTTACTGAGTTGAAAAATCTAATTCCATATAATTTGTCATCAAATATACCTTGATAATCCTGGTGAAATGTTTGATAAATACAACAGGGTTTGCCCTATTTTACATTAAAGACAGTTTTCCATTTCATGGAATTTTTCGCTGTGAGCAAAGTTCCGCCAACTTTGAAGTTTCTGCACATGCTCACGTGACAACTTGGTTAGAATTTCGTCTCATCTTGGCGGGAAAATAAGTTGAAAATTTTCAACTTTTGCTCGCAAAATTTTACATGAAAATCTAAACCAAAAATCTATTGGTTGATGTTGCAAAAGAATAGCCTCTTCGTACTTAGCAGAAATTACGACAATTTAAACTCATAAAAATAACTCTATGCAAAAATTTTGCGAGAGGAATTTCGTCGAAGCGAAAAGTTCTACCGAATGCAAAACGGCCTTTAAGCCCATTCATTCTGGGGAAATTAGGCTACACAGAAACAAACAAGTACTGTTTGGACTCTTGTCAATTTTCATATTCAAAAGGCAACTTAGGCTAATATTTGTCAGAGAGTTATTTGTTAAAATCTCATAATGAAATAATTACCGGGGGTCAAATGAAAGAAGTAATTAAAAACACGGAAGAAATATTTCGCATTAATTATCTAATCATCGCGTGATTTTTAGTTTTAGATATATTATTTTTCTTCGTGATCGGTAAATAAGGAAGTATTTATTCCTTTCAAAAGTCAAACATACGGTCAATAACGGTGCTTTTAAAACGGTCATCTGTGTCAACGGTCATTGTCGACAGTTAACAACCACTATAAAGAGCAAAAATTTGACTTCAAAATAGCATTTTCGGAGGCTCAACATAGAACGAACTGTAAACAAAGTCATTAACAAGACAGAAAACAGCGCTTCCTGAAGCAAGAAATTGATACACAAATAAACATAAACTGAATATTTGAATCATTGTGGCAACGAGGTATTTTTGTTAGGCTTTTGACTATCATAGTCAATTTTACCCTCTATTAACGCGATTATAACTGTTAACTTTCACACCTACAGAAAAGGAGTCTCCAGGGCTTAGCAGTGATTAATGCGATTATTTTCTCCGTGACATAACAACACCTCAGAGACGCGTTTCATCAAATACCTTTTTGACTCATAAATCAGTCCAGTTGCAGCAAACTTCACTTTTAAAGTCGGACCATTGATAATCCACTCCCTTTCTTCGAGAATAAAACAATTTCCAAAATGTCTCCTCAGAGAGAAGACATTTCGTATTTTGATCAACATGAAATTAAACTTACATCGATACCAAAAAAGAAATGTACTGTTGCAGATTTATTTCTGATTTGCCTAATTTGCATTACCTTGTATGCAATATTTTGTTTGTTTCGATCCAACCAACTTGCAATCTGAGACAACCTTATACCTAACCAAATGTTAGCACCCGTTTGATATTAAGCATATCGTGTCGTGTTATCCTAGGATTGAATGACAGGGAGAAATTGACACTTAATAATCTATCATTAACGTTACATGTTATACAATACAACAGTCACCCAACAACCACCTTTTATACGTAATGTAGCAAGTAAAAGTTGTTTAGTTGTAAAAAAAAAAAACGCTATCAGTTGTGTTTGAGTCAAATGGTGGACCAGTAGTGGGCAGAAGTTTATTTGCTTGATGGCCGGTTTAGTTATATCAATATGTGTGGTGATTATATTGATAATATTAATGTGTTTTAAAGAGGAAAGTTACTGAGCAAGGTACGTAATAGTCACGTCTACGCTACTTTTGGAGGTGTTCTGGAGTTCTTTACAAGAGAGTTCTTTAGAAAGTTAGTAGCATTTGATTGTCTTTTATTGTATCAACAAATCCAATCACATGGAAACTTGTAAAAACTCAAACTTGGCCCTTATTTTTGCAAAACTTTCAAATTGGAATTTTATTTTTGTTTTAGTGCCAAGTTAAATAATTGTATATACTATTTTATTTTACTTTACTTATTTACAATAATTTATCCAGGATGGTCTCTTCAGTTATACGTAAACTGCTATCAATGAGGGTCCTGCTTTCCTGGAAACACCTATTTCGGAACCTTGCGGAACATTGCGGAACCTTGCGGAATTAGCGGTGAGGTAATTTTCACCACTGCAAGCCTCGTTCCGGCGTTGAACTTGGGACCTTCGAGTTCTAACTAAGCCAAGCGCCTTATTCACTCGGCCACGGATCCCCTATCTATCAAACAAAGATACTTGGAGAGCAAGTCACAAAGTTACTAACTTTTCCGGTGATGAAATCGAGATACTTATCGTTTCATCATTATGAATTACTTAACTTATCGGAGATTTAACAAATTAGTTTTTCCGGTATTGGTTTTTCCCGCCAACTCATTGTACTACGTGACATGGTTGACTTGTAAGTACGCGATGTTAATAGATTTTCAAAAACAAGTGCGCCATAATGAAATGTATATTGTTATGTTAAACTTCGTGTCATTGTTGGTTGTGTAAATTACTGGGGTGCCAAAAGATATGGAAAGAGAGACACTGGACAGTGTAACTCCTTTGAAAATAAATGTCGTTTTTTTAAACAAATGGTATTGAGGCTGAGATTTGTGACTGGAATTTCAAAATCGTAGGATTCAAAAAAGGTTTCCCAAACTGAATAGCTTGTTTGGTGTGGTGAGAATTTAAGGTTTTAGTAAAATAGGGAATGTGAATGCAGTTAATGTCGAGATCATTATGTATCAGGATAAGCAGAACTAAGAATTTTAATCCTCAGTAGATATTTCATAGGATTTAGCAAAACATGTCAACATAATTGACTGGATGTTCTTTTATATTACGACTGTATACGGTAAGCTGCAGTTCCACCGTATTTGGACCGCTGATCATATTCTGACAAGGCTACGCAACCCAAAAAAAGTTGCAGTAACTTACCGTATTGGCACTGCATTACCATAAGCGAGAGAAATAGTCTAAATACGGTAAAATCATATCCGGTAGACTTGAAAAACGGCGGAATACGGGTCCCGTATATTACCGTATACGGACTAATCATTTCCATGTATGGAAAAACATAGTCCGTATACGGTAATATATGGGACCGTATTCGGTAGAATTTCACGCTGTGCATAGTGTGATTTATACGCATCTTCTTTCGCTGTTAAAAGTTCTATCCCTTTAATGCGTGACCTAATTTATGGTCGACGGTTTGCGAGTGTCAATATATCAATAAAAAGCGAAAAGTGTTTGTCTATTTACCTTCTGTAGAGGGTTGTTTGTTTGTTTAGTCATGCAAATAAACAAGTAATTTTTTGTCAAAGTATCGTACGAGACGCGTAGCGAGAATCGGTCTTATTTGGATATCTGAAACGCTTACAGGATATAATCGTGCACAAATCGTCAGTGAGGCTAAAAATCAGTCAAATTCTAGAAATTTGTAGTAGTGAGTAGACTGAAGACTGGAACATACAACATAAGATTTACAAGCCACAGTTGATCTTATACTATATATGTGTATATATATATGAAAGAGATTTTCAAGTGGCTCCTTATAAAATTGCTATTTCTCACTTCATCTAGGAATACCATCTGAGGTTTTCCGCTTAGCATCGCGTAGACGAACTTTTTTTTCTTCATTTTGTTGAGTTTTTTACATCGGGTGTATCTTTGTTTTCGTTTGTGACGTAAGTAGGTTTGAAAACGGGCAGGAAGAGAGAAAAAGCCTTTGTTACAGTTTAGTGTTTTGGCAGGAAAAAGTTTGTATAAAACAAATTCGTTTTCTTTATTTCTGACAATTGGTTTAAGCGAACGTTTGAATGTGGTATACGAGGAAGAAATAGCAAGTCTTACCAAGTCTTACCAAGTCTAAAAGATATTTGATTTAGCTTTGGAATTTGATTATCTTTATTCTATTTAGGAGTTTTTTATGTAGAAAAACCTTGAAAACAGTAGTTCTGAAAGGCTGAATATTTTCTTTAATTTGGAGGAATTTTGGCGCAAATGATTTATTAAGGTGCAAGCGGAACTTTGAGAAGCTAACTACCTTAAATAAAATTTAGTCTATTTTCAATATTTCAAAATACCTCACTGATAATTTTGAGTTTCGCTACAGCCTTGATTCATTTTCTATTTTAAACACCGTTAATGCTTTCTTAGAGAATTATTATTAGAATCGATAACATGACAGTCATAATTTCTATCGTGATTCAGCCACTTCTTTTTCCTCAATACAAAGCCCTCTTGTATAGGATTTCTTCACACTACCTCGGTAAACGGTTGGGAAAACAAACTAACATGACTCTTTTGTTCAATGAACAAACCTTCAAGTCACAGAAATGGCGCGAATTTTTTATGTATATTGTCAATTTCATTGATGATTGAAGTGCGCGGTGCTAAGTTTTGTTTTATGTAGTTTAAGTGCGCTGACAATAGCTAAATGTGGAGATATATTAACATTCTGGGTTAGCGTGGTGGTCCATAAGTGCTTATTTTGAAGCTGAACTCTATTGAATCTGAAAGAACAGCACTTTTGACAGCTTTGTTACTGCTTACAAAGTGTTCTATAAAATGATAGTTTCGTTTTTGTCACTTTCACTATTGTAAGCAGTTAAGGAGAAAGAAAAGAGGGGGGGGGGGGGTACAAGCCCGCTGTGTGTATATAATGTATATTGTTTTACCATGAAAAGGGGAAAGGAGGTATGGGGATCCGGAAATTGATCAAGAAAAACAGTTCGTACCATGTAAATGACCTCTAAACCGCCTAGGATAACACTTATTCGTCAGGGCATTATGGTATTACAAGTTACAGTACTATAAAAAAAACATTTGTTTGTTTATTTGGTACACCTACGGATTCTTTTCTTTGCATATGGATTAGAGCAGTGAGTTCCATTTTCCTTCCTCACTACAACAACACATAGAACTACTTAGGAGTACGAGAAAGTTTCTATTTCGCATCAATCGAGTTTTCCATAGAAACGCCTGTTATAAATGTTTGTAAGAAGGACAAATCAAGACAATATTTTGCTTGCTTAATCAAACTCGAATGATGCGGAGAAACTTCCTCCATGTAATAGTTTCAGGAATTGCAGTTTGTTTATAAAGAAAACTAACAACAACTTTACTTAGGTAAGTATGAAAAATGAGACAGGCCTGAGGAGAAAAAAATGCTATTTTTTTCAAGCACTGAAAAAGAATGTTGTTTGAATGTTAATTTTTCATAATTTGTATGGATGCATTGAAATAATGCCACACGCCTGTGTGGCGAGGTATTCAAGTTTCCTGTTCCGGCTAGTATATTTACGTAAGATGGTCTAGGACATTTATTGAAATTTTGTCAAATTTTCTCAGGGAAATTCCTTTACTGCTGTTTTCTACGATAACGTCTTTATCAGTCGATTCACAGTCAAACGATCAAGGTATCTTATGACCTAAGTATTTGCTATGATAATTTTGCAGCTTTGCAGAGAGCTAATTCATGTAAGAATTCTGCAGCATATTTGTGGTTAACTTCGCTCTTTCTGAAGTCGCTCAGGTCTTAGTGGAAGGTGCTTGTGAATTTTAAAGGGTTTGACCGTGAAGCGAATGTTTTTAAAGATGTGGTTTTTATTTGTTTTCATTTCACGCACGCTGCGTTTGAGCGCGGGGAAAAGATGAAGTAGCTCTTGAGAGCAAATCGCTTTGAAGTTAAACGTGTGTAATGTGACGAGCTCATGTTTTGCTAAATACTTTTGCAGCCAGTTGTGGGCCCAGATGTGGACAAGCATCTACGTAGGAGAGCATTTAAACTATAATTGGTGATCTTTGGCTGAATATTGATCTCCAGCGTAGGCGTTGCCTACTTTCCTGATGCGGCTCTGCGCGCGGCCCTGTTTGCAAACAGATCTCTATCAAGTATATCGAGATCAAAACAAACTGTTAAAGTTGATATTTTCATAAGTGCACATACGTAGATTCTCTGTCAATAAGTGTACACAAAAACAACTTACATAAGTTTCAAAGTTGTATATAATATCAATTATGAGCACGAAGGCGTTTATTAGCGACACGCTTTGGAGGTGATATCTACGCAATTCTTTACTGAAACAACATTGGGAAAGCTGTTCGAGAAAATTAGTTTTCTCATGATATAGAAACAACGGTTGAATAACAAGGCGATAGCTGGTGTTTTAACTGTTTTTATAAATATTGTTCTTTGGACATCAACAGCAGAACAGGCTAATGTTAG